>LUCM01009406.1:85279-154945 GCA_008360955.1 Fasciolopsis buskii
CACAACAGTGCTAATGGGTGGGGCTGACCGAGTGCTTGCCACCCAACCCGAAAAACACCGTTAGAAGGTGAATGCAGGAGGTGTAATCCGCCAATTTATTTGCACCCGCACACCGCTGCAGCCGAGCTGCCCGCCCGATGTGCGCCCGCCAAAGCGGTGGATATGACCGCGCCCCGCACTATTGTGGTAACGCCGGCGTACTCGTGGTGTGGTGGAAGGAATTCAAGCATGGTATGGTAAGGGATACATGGTCTTTACAGGATCGGATGATCCCCAGAGCATGGGGTAAGTGCTTCCATCCAAACAGGACTATAAGGCCTGGAAGAGAGAAAATAGACGGACGGCAGTCTGGCCTAGCTGACAGCTGCAGATTAAGAAGCGATCAATCTTACATGCAGCTCAGAGAAGGAAGTTACTAGGGCGCATAGTGCAATTCGAAATATATGGACGGTGACTGAGGAATCTGGGTTTTCTTTTTTATAGACATATATATATATACGTTTTTAAATAGGTGGGCTGGCTAGTCTAATCTGTGGATTGTCTGCGCTATGAGTAAACAGAATGAACCGGTATTTGGTAGGATCGTCTGCACTGCGAGTAAGGAGAATGAGCCGGTACTTACCAGGACGGACAGGGACTAACTGCTGCTGATATAAATAACGATCAAACTACAAAGATGGATGCACTAGGGATTGACAAAATTCCATTTGGTAATCAAGGATTATATGTCGCTCCAGAGGGCCGTGCCTTTCGAAACAAGAAATGATTAGGAGCCAGTGGGTATGGTTGATGTAAACGGTCATTATGGGGAGAGCAGATACCATATAGGATTCTATATTCGCGGCGATAGGTTGAAGTCTGAATTGGCCAAAATGGATAGATATCGATGAGGCATGATAAAAAAGAACCCAAGCCATTTGCCTTATTTTGTCTAGATGGTATCGTTTGGGTTCGTCCGAAACAAGATGATTTCTACAGGCCAGTTAATGAAAAGTAAGGGTGCGGGTGATAGCGAATGTTTTTGTTTTTGTTTTTTTAGAAGACGGTTGCAGGCTATGGTTGCCACACCGTGTTAGCGGCGGTGTTGGGATTACTAGGGTGAGTGGGTGGGAGAGGGCTATGGGTGAGCTACCCTATACGCAGTCAGAACGATAAGGTTAATGGATAGGAAGTCAGACTATTTAGCGATAGGTACCATTTTTCAGGCAGAGAGACGATGAGAAGCATCTGGCGTGGACTGCACGTAACTAAGTAGCATACGCTGATGTCGGAGCTCCGTTTGAAGTAGAAGGGAGCAGGTCGATTCCTAATGACATTAGGGATATATAGCAGCTGCAGATCTATCTTCCTCTGGACAGTAGTGATCATACGGTTGCTAAATGCACTCCTACTCTGAGGCTTTCAAAGGCCGCTTCTAAGACGACAGGACGCTTTGAGGAATCGGACATAGCGGGGTTTCGTGAGAAGGCGTTGGAACTGCCACGGGACACCAATGAAACCAGTGTGGAAAACCTTTGGCGGGTAATGAAGTAATCTCCGCTCGTCCTTCATAACGAGTTCTCATCGCTGAATAAACGACGATAAGAAGGCAGTAGAGTTTGGTGCAGTGGGGGAACACGCACGGCCATAAGGCGTCGGGACCAACGTTGGTTGCCGTACAAGGCACGCTAGCGCATCCAGGTATGGGTTCGGTGTGCCAAACGTAAGAATGAAGTTAACGTGTTACTGAAAATCACGAAGTACAACTGTGAGATAGATTTGACCAATTGCGTCAATAGACAGCCCGAGAAATCTAGCGATTTTGTCCAGTCAAAAAGATCTTTCAGTGACGGGTCGGTCCATTAAAAATAGATGGAATTTCTTTTGCTGTGAATGACACCAAGAAGGCGAAACTACCCAGCGGTAATCTTAGCGGTGTACGTAGTACGGATTAGGGTTTTCATAAGAAGTTTGTTCTTCCATTTCAGCCACCAGACTTAAACAAACTGCAGACAAGGGAGTATAAGGTTTGCCTACGCCTAGGAAGCATGAACGCTAGCAAATCGGATGGCACGCACGAGATCCATCCGAATATTATAAAGCCCCTGGCTGACCGACTATCAGAGCCGGCTTGTGAGCTGCACGAGGCAACTCTGCAGCAGGAACGTTTGCCACAGGACTGCAAAACGACAGTGGTACTGGCTATCTGCAAAGGTGGCTTGCACTTGGAGGTTGGGACCTGCAGAATATTGTGTCTTGCAGATTTCCTTTACAAATCGCTGGAACGCATTATCAGGGAACATTTGTGCATAGTCTCGAATCGGAACTTAATGGTGTGCTTTGGTCAACTTGGGTCTTTCATACAGAAATCTTGTCTTCCAAATCTCTCCTGTTCCTTAGACAAAGTAACCGGCAGCCTGGATGATGACTTGTCGGTAAAAGTCAGTTATTTCAAAGTCAATTTAGCATTTGACTCGTTCTGCTATCATCTGCGTCTGGTGAGGTCGCGAAACTTCACCATAGGTGGTAAGCTTCTGAATTGAGCAAGTGAATTTTTAAATGATGGCGCTTTTTTGTCCGTGACCCAGTGGCTAGAGCTGACAAAATTGGGGTCGCTAGTAGTGTATCCATAGCTCAGTACTCGGGCCTGTGGAATTTTTACTGTTTTTAAATTATCCGGCTGCAACATTTTAGTGTCCCGGACTTTCCTCCACGTGATACGTGAATTTGGTCAGGTTCTCTGTAAGCGATGCCGCAGGGACAGTTATCGTCCCAGTACCGAACTAAGCACACATGGTATCTACCACCAAAGGCATGAAAAAGTCACATGCACTCAAATAACGCGGAAGGCGTTGCGATTGCACACCAGCATGGTTTTCACAATAGATGCAGTAAGCAAAGCAAACGACGTTGAAATCCAAGTTACATCAGATGGGCAGAAGAGCTTTGTATTAGGTCGTTGACGTGGTGCGAAATGGGAAAATTTTCGCTCTCCCAGATAAGACTTTCTTTAGTCCACAAGTGGAACAGTGAGCTCGGTACACAATTTCTCAGAAAGATAGTAACTAGCTAGAAGAGGTGCAACTAGTAGCCACACGCATAACTGAAGATGAAGTGCAAAATACTTGTGAACAAAGACCGACTGACTTGTGCTTGTTCTCATTGAGACGCCGAAGGGTTCGAGTTTATCTGACTGAGACGCTCAAGTGAAGTTCGTCCCCAAACCCTTATCCGTGAATTACACTCTTACAGAGCTAGCGGAAATGGAACGAAACTGACAAGGCCAGATCTCGATTGACGGCTAGAGTGCGTTTCATCAGTGATAGACAGATAAATGTGCGAATTAAGTTGGATAGTAGTGCTGTTGAGACAAATGCAGTCGATATTAAGGTAGAATAACGCGAAAAAGTATAGCCCAGGGGGATGCTCACTGCGGTAAAAGTTGTGCCATCCGGCCTGGTCGTTTTTCCTATTTTTCTTCTCTATTCGTGTTTATTCCCGACGGCTACAGAGTCATTTCCGCAGTTCTTTTTATCTCTCTGCTCCCTGGGTTTATCCCAGACATATAAATCATGAAGGAAGTTAATCTAATATCACTTCATTTTGGGGAATACGGATGTATGAAGTGCAATGCACCATGGAAGAACTCTAAAGTGAGAGATGGCATGTGACTTTTATCAGGTGGTTTGCGACACGCACTATAAAACACAGGTCGACTTTTGTGCAAACACTCCACATTTATCGCAGAACGCACTGAACTGATTCTTTCTCATTTTTTGAATTCAATACATCATCCTGAACAGCTTCCTGCAGGAAGATTGAGCTGAAAACGTATGGATAGCAAATGAAAATCGAGAAACTCGGTTTGTTGCTGATGCTTAAAGCTGCCAACAAAAACCGAGCCATTCCAAAATTGCCTTTAATGAGTCCACAAAACCTCGTAAAAGCTAATGAAAGTAAGTTAGCCTTCCCGTATTTTTAGAAACGCGCGTCGCTTTTGACATCGCTTGCACCTTTTATACGCACATGGAATAGTCAACCTTTGGCAGCGGGTGGAAAACAGGTTCATTAGAACGAACGCCAAGGATAACGCCAAGAATATAAAGCTTGCGTATGTGGATGCCAGTGTCTTGCTGTTCAATTAGAAGAATTATGGACGTTCGTTTGCCCTTAGAGTAACTACTGTCCTGTGATAACAACGCTGAGCTGAAGAAACAAACTTGAAATATCACTCACTGTTGAAAGTCGAGGAAACCCGCTGACGGTACACCAATTTGACGACCCGTTTAAACGTTGCGGTTACTTCTGGCGCGTATAGTTCTGCATAGTCTTATAATCTTGCTGGAACTGGAACTGGAATTGGAAGTGAATTGAAGTGAACCCGCGTGAACTGGACAGAACCACATAACGGACGCCCGTCGTGTGGGTTGCGGTTCGGATGCTGCAGTGGTGTCGTTTGTTCATCTAATGGCTGCGCACTGGGGCCGATTTGTCGCGATTTGTAGATTTACGTTTATATGCTTTTCTCGAGTTCAAATGCTGAATTTAGTAGTTTTATCAGCCCGGTTGTTTAGTCTGTGTGGGTTGACGATTTGGTATCTCTGGTTATTTAATCCGCACCATTTGACAACGGTGATGACGTTGGCCAGTCATTGTCGTTAAACTACGCCGTTTAAATTATTTCATGGTTGTATTGTTTATCATCAATCGGGCGTTTCTATTCTGCCTGAACGTCCCAAGCAACACGTCCCACTGGTCACGCAAGGGCCAACGCTGGAGACGTCCTGTTACGGTGAAACGCGGGACAGCGCTAACGATGTCACCTTTAGGATAGCTTAAGAAAGCTTTCAGCGGACTAACCGTATGTCTTCTGGTAGGTTTGGAAGCAAAAATTTGGCTAGCTCAATTGTTCGGGTAAACCTGGGGCAACTCCAAACTCGAGTCACAGTTTCTAGTCTTTTTGTTCCGTGCAATGGAAAGTACGGTTCTTGACGGTTGGATGCATAACTCCTCGATACGTCTGTGGACTGTCACCGTAAGTCCACTCTGTCTGCACTATACCTCATAAATTAGATTCACACCAAACCCCACCACAAATACCAGTGACATCGCTAACCGGAATCTTATTCGAATCGTGAAAAGCACTTATGGATTGCCAGTCCTTGTAATACCACGCGGTGATTGGTCACTGAGGTGACTGGGTAGTTGTAAAAGTGTCTTTTCAGCACGACAGTTTTTAAATTATCTAATGGGCTCTTATGCTGTTCTGCGCCACTCTAAGGTTGTCAATTCACACTGCTCCTTCGTGTAGTGGGTCCTAGTGGCTGTAAGTCACCTTACATCAAGTTTATACCCAAAATACTCCTGATTTCTGGATTAGTTAATGACATTTGATGTAGCTGTTACAAGTTCCAGTAGGATGCCAAGGCCTCGGGGGTGGGTTTCCCAGCCCCCCTTTCGAGTCGGATACTCACCCTGAACGCCTCTCGAAATGCCCCAAATGGCCAGTGTCTCAGTCTATGTTAGGGAAGTGGTGCGTTTTGCCTTCTCGTGGTTTTCCCATTACCGTGTGAGGACGAAGGTGAGTGCCCGGCACCCTTCATGAGGTTGAATGGTCTTTGTTGGTCAGTCTAGAAGAATTGGTTAAACTCTTATTCCAAACCGACCGCTGGCAGTGCACGAATCACACGGCTTTATGCCCACCGGCATCTGTGCAAGAAGGGTGTGTTGGGCACCTGGGATGTCTAGCCTCAGCCGAAGGTGGTATGGGCTTTATAAGCAGTCACTGGCCCATTGAGCTACTTGACCCTCAGATCGTGGTATTGCTGTCTTGTGGGTTAGGCAGTTTATTTGAAGACTCGCGGTAGGATCACGTAAACCAACCTTTTACTCCAGTTTGGGCAAGCCCACGGGAGTTATGGCTCCCAACGGATAACTTAACTTGGAGAAGCAGAATGGAAATTTTAGTTTGTGTGAACTGTGCATATTTTCTTTTTTCCCTCATCGTTTTCATCCTTGGTTGCGATGGCACATTATTTGTACTCATTCGTGCAGTGTATATAGAATGCCCAACAAGACCTTGTACAGTTCAGTGCCACTCCAATTTCCTGGTCAGGTTTTTCTGGTGCTTTTTCCTTCTCATTACAGTTGTCCTTAGAGGGGGATATTTCCTCCTTACACTGCTCCCACTCCTACAGAGTGAGATAATAGTGATTCGATATTTATTGGTCGCACCTCGTTTTGCAGCTGCTTGTCTTGGTCTGCTGAAGTAGGGTAGTCAAAGTAAGAGATTGGAAGGTACAAACGGGTATTCTGGATAGTGAAGTCTGTTTATGTATTTTAGACTACTGTGTAGACTAAGTATTGGTGATTTGTGCTACATAATTTCACAAAAAGCAACCTCTCACCGAAGCAAACAGTGCACGACAGGTGCAGCAGTGACAGTAGTCATTAATGAGACCAGAAATAGGTGATCTAACATAAAGTGGTAGTATAATGAACTTGTTATGTTGCCGATTTCGGTTGGTCTATGCACACACTGAAGCACAAGACACAAGTACTCGCAGCGCACGATATCCCAAGAGCACACATCCTGTAGTCTAGTAGGACACGAACACACACACAAAGGTTGAAGACAAAATGTTAGGGCTCAAGACTCAAGGCCCGTAGTCGCACAATAACTGGGACAGATCTGCTGCTCCCTTGAATGAGCAGCCACGCGGAACAATAAGCGGCGCGAAATACGAACAGCTAGCCCAGCCCGCTAGCGGAAGAGAGAAGACGAACACAGTGTACTACCGCGCGTTTATTGGTGACCCACCAACACAAGTCAGAATTCAAGTGAGCTCTATCGTTTATATAGTTTTGTTGGGTGGCCTTGATCGATGTGTGGACTAGTCAATCACAGAACGGGCTTTTATGAATCTTTTCGCGGACATATAAAAATATTCAGCCGCGCAATATTTAAAATAACGTCAATTTCGAAATATTAAGAAAAGGATAGATTCTTTTGGAAAATTAGTAGCAGAAATGAGATCTGCGGCTCCAAAAACCTTGGAATGGTCGTCGACCATAACAGAACTACTTTAGGTTGTCGATCGAAGCACAGCAAACAACCATTCTTCGTTTTCCGAGATGGATGGAGATTCGGATTTCAATCAAAAATGGAGCAAGAAGAAATGATTGTGGAAACTGGCGAATCTTATATTTCATTCCGTGAACGTTAACGAGGAGGATAAGTTCTTTATGACGTTGCAAGTCCGTGGTAAAAATAAGAACGAGGTAGCTCGTGATTGTATGATGCCATAGTCTGTTAAAAAAAACCCGACAGCCGGAATCTTGAGGCTTACAATGGCGAGCTACATAAGGCCTCACTTGGTCATTTGTTATAGCAAACTGGACGACACCAGAGCCATCTGCAACTTAAAAGTCTTCGCATATGTAAAAGGCTCTACCGGTATTTAGATATGCTCGAGACTTCTTGTGTCGGGGCAGCATTCGCATATCGATCGAAGGTTGAGTTTACGCTGCAGCAGTAAGGTTAGTCATGCCATAAGTCTACAAAACATGGGAGCTGCAGATGGCAGAAATACGAAGACCACCTGTGCTTCAGCACTAATAATGACGTAGTATTATTCGAATATCATGGCGGAATTTGGTTATCAACTCTGAGATGAGGTTATTTTGCTGGGCCACGGTGTTCAGAACATGAAGACACCGAATTTGAATAAGCTGAGGTGATTGGGACGTGTTGGACACAGATCGACTGTCCACATGCGCTACTTTGCGGAGTGGATAATGGAATATAAGTCGGGTTGTCGGTCTAAGACCGAGCTAAATTACTTAGAGATTAACCAGCAAACTTATCCGATTCTGTCCAGCTGGTTTACTTGCTGGAGTCCACCAGATCTTCCACCCCGACATGGCAAAATGCAGCAGTCAGTAGCGTGTCTGATATATTTCTGCATCTCGTTGGTTCTTCTGGCCTATGATCTTACCATTTTCCTTTTGCTATTGCTCGGTTCTGCTGGGTATCCACGAGAACAGGGGCGCTGTCTACGTTTGTGGAAAAATCTGAACTACTTGTGTTTTGGGTGGAGTTTCGTCTACTTCTGTTTCTCTTTTTGACCGAGTTCAGTGACAAATCATTCGGTTGATCGACTGCCCACCCTTAGCATCTGTCTTGCATTCGCATTCCCATCGGTGGATGATTGTTGTTAATATTGTTTTTTTTTCTTCGGAGCTTGCTTTACCGGTCTCTGTAACATTTTACAGCCCTTCTCACACAGGAAGCTGGTCACCCCTATCAATGTTCCGTTACTGAGTATCATACTTCTGTTCTTTTTTCCCTGACTTCAAAACTGCGGAATGTCCTTACATTTACTAGCAATCTTGAAAATGATATATATATATATATATGCGGAAGCACGGAAGCACGCACTAAAGGAAGAGACGCACCGAGACCTACGGGCAAAAATCTGTCAACAACTCGCGCACCCTAGGCGAAAATATCATCTACCTGATGACGAAATCAAAGCTGTGAAAGTACTCCGAAAAAATCGAGCAATAGTCATACTCCCCGCAGACAAAGGTAATGCAATAGCAGTGCTCGACAATGCTGAATACCAAGCGAAGATGAAAATATTACTGGATGATAACGAGATCTACCAACCAGTGAAAGGAAATCCAGTCAAAGAACTTCGAGCCAAAATCAACATAAAACTGAACTCTTTGAGAAAAAGCAAGAAAATCAGCGATGAACAGTACAACCAAATAAAGCCTGCAGAGGGACCCGTCCCCAGGATATATGGACTTCCTAAAGTCCATAAACCGGGGGTGCCGCTTAGACCTATTGTCGGATCAACAACAGCACAAAACTATCAGCTAGCGGAGTACCTTTTCCGTCTCCTACGCCCATGCCTACCACAGGACCAAAACGACACAAAGAGTTCTGCTACATTCCTGGAACAAACCAAAGATCTCAAGTTAGAAGCAAGCGAAGCTATGGTCTCATTCGACGTCACATCACTGTTCACAAATATTCCGAGGCAAATGGCACTGGACGGCATGCGCCAGCTTATGGAGAAGGACTCCAACTTATCGGATAGAACAGCAATGTCTAAGGACGATATAATGCATTTGATAGAATTGTGCATGGAAACATGCCTACAGTTCAATGGGACGGTATATAAACAAATAAGAGGAACGCCTATAGGATCACCATTATCAGGCTTGTTAGCAGATGCAACCATGAAACCATTCGAGACAAAGGCATTCGAAACAAACTGCCCACGCTTATGGATCCGATATGTTGATGATACATTTGTTGTGTTAGAAAAAACAGAAATGGACCAATTCCATCAACACCTAAACGCGATAGTGACCAGCATCAAGTTCACCAAGGAGGAAGAAAAAAGACTCGGCTCTACCGTTTCTCTACGTACTAATTATGAGGCAACCAAACGGGAGCATAGAGACAACCGTTTACAGAAAACCGACGACAACGGACCGCATACTCAATTTCAAGAGCAACCATCCAACCTGCCACCTAAAGAGCTGTGTGCGTACCCTGTTCCATCGAGCCGACACACACTGCAGTACACAGCACCTACGGGAACAAGAGCAATCTAGGTTGTCCACGTTATTTGCGGTCAATGGATATCCAAAGCCTTTCATCAATGCCTGTATTTGCAGAAAGCAGAGGGCAAACACTAAGAGGACCAGACCGATCGTGGTACTGCCATACATACGGGGGGAATCCGAAGCGGTCGAACGCATCCTACGTCCACTAGATATCACAATCGCCCACAAACCGACCGGCACCCTGAGATCTATTCTATTCAACGGAAAAGGTCGCGTCGACCAGCACGACCAGTCAGGGGTAGTTTATGCCATTCCGTGCCTCGGATGTGACAAACAGTATGTCGGTGAGACAAGCAAACAATTACGCACACGCTTGCACGAACATAGCTTAGCCCTACGACGCGCTGACCCACACTCGCAGATATGGAACCACTGTGCACATACAGGCCATGAGGTCAACATCAACAACGCATAGGGAGTCAGCCAGGCAAACAGAAACGGGGAGCGACTGATTCTTGAAGCCCTCCACTCAAATAACTCGTTCAATCGGCATGTCGAGATTGACAAACAATACGTCATCTTAACAAGACCCGGGTGCAGAATAGAGAGACAAACAGACGGACAGTGCACAAAACCGAACGGAACTAGCGACCCCATTCAATCACTCATTCACGTTTGAAAACGAGTCTTAGTTTGGATCGAAACGTCACGATAAACGTATTAACTCAGTGTACGCCTTCTCAACTCTCTCTCTCTCTCTCTCTCTATATATATATATATATGTATATAGCATGCTGTGTTGCTGCTAGAGCCCACTACACGGAAACGGGCAACCGGGTAACTGTGACCCTGAAACTTCAAGCGTTACAGAACTGCTTATTTTCCCAATAGGTCAGGTATGGCAACGAGCCAGGTGGCAGTGAATTTCCATTTGTCATCAGTGTGGTCGGCGGACCCGTGATTCTTTGTTTTGTGGGTTGACGGACGTTTAATCCACTTGACCGCTAGCGGTCACTTATTGTTTCTGACCTCGAGTTTCTCTTCAAACGAGTCTCTGTACGTCTTCCTCTCGCTTCAGCATCGTACAGCGGAATCTATGCTCGATCGACTTTCTCCAGAGGGTCAGTGCTCTACTGCCGGTTCCGAAAATGCTTGTTACAATGAGAGACGTAAGCGTCTTCGGAGTCCGTTGGCAGTTTCTCGGCTAGAAGAAAAAGAAGAACTTCAGGAGTTGAATGATCGTCTCTCACGATACATCGATCACATTCAGCGAAGTCTTCTTGGTGCTGGTTCTACCGTAGACCTCGATGAAATCACTCGTACTGTCAAGGTATGTTTACCACAATAACTATAATATTTTATTCTGGACGGTACAGAAATCTATCTTATTCTTGTAAACTTTAAACGACGTTCGGTAATGACAAAACGAGTTTGGTTCACAGCGGTTTGCAAATTTCCCAGGAGCACATTTCGATGCATCACACGACCTTGAAATAATCAAAATTTCATTCTCTGATAACTCATTGATAGCCATATGCAACTATTTCGAAAAAAACTATTTCCACTTCACTAAGTGTCAGTGTTCACCTCGCATTACGGAATTTGCCTACAGCACTTCTTTGGGAACTACGAAACTCTAAGAAAGTCATTCAGGATATTCGAATCTGTGATTCCCAAAAGCTGTGCCGATGTTTCTATAGTGTCGTTTCGTGCCACTTCTGAGAATAGCTTGTTTCAGCGTATGAAACGTAGTAGACTACGCTGGTTGGGTCACGTGTTGCGTATGACGAACACTCGTCTACCATATCGTCCCCTATTTTGTGTTCCTTCTAAGGAATGGAAGAAGCCATGTGGAGGTCAACAAATGACGTGGCAACGTGGGATGAGAAAATGTACAGCGAACTTAGGCAAAGTACGTGTTTCACACCCTCGTGGTTGGAGTCCGAAAGACTCGTTGACTTGCTGACTGCAAACGCTTAAGGATATGGCAGTGAACCGTGAACAGTGGCGATCGTGCTGTCATTTTCTATCGAATCAGAATGATTAAAAACATGTGCGTTTGTACAGTTAGACTGTGTTCCGTGTGTTGGCCGACGCAGCATCTTATCTTTTCCCGCCTGTGTAGGTCCACTCTCTATTCCCCTTGGATATTCACTCTTTTTGTAGAAACGTAACTCTGGGGAAAGGCAGCGGTCAGTGAGGCTTGCCTTGCTGTTTAACGCTGAACAATGATGATGATGATGAGTGTCATTTCGTATTCAAGCATTCTGTACAATATCAAGGGAACCATTCATAACTTCAAGTGAAGTTTGCCGTAGTTCTTTGAACTTATCTTAGGTTTAGTTGGAGCTACCAATGTCAGTCTAAACAAAAGGTCGTGATTGGTCAGCTACTTTTGTGTCGACATCGTTGGTTTGGTTTAAGTTTGCAATCAATCCAGATAACAAAGTTACAATCGGCTCCCTTTGAGTTAACAAGTTTTCATTGTTTCATGCGAACCTAACATCATGGAAATTCGTTTGAAATAGCATGTATAGGTCGTGTTTGCTTCTCACACCATACACTAGTCTCCTTAGTAACTTTAGTAATGAGACTTCAAAAACTTTTCAATCCCTCTTTTTATAGCATCAGCTCGATGACCTCTCAAATCTTTATGCGGATGAACTCGATGCAGCTCGTAAAAACTTAGATTCCGTTGCTCTCCAACTCGCCAATTGTCAAGTGAAGCTCAAAACAGCACAAAGTGATCGGAATGAGTTGAGAAAAGAACTAGAATCAATGAAGACTCGGGACAAACGTTCTGCGGATCAGATTTTAGCGCTGAATGCGGAACTGTCACGTCTGGAGTCGGAAATGGAACGCGGCCGTGTAAGTTCCTCCGTAGCGACGCGCATGTCAGTTTTATTGATCGTTTGAAAAGCTTGGTGGTAAATTTTGATTCATGTATGATACTTTGAACGCGATTGTAATGTGTTAACCAACGGCAAATTATTTTTTCCGAGATTTTAATCATTGTGTGTTCATCTATTTAGATGAATTCTCATTGATAAGCTAAAATACCTTTGCATTGTGTTACTTTTCGTGATGTTTTCCTGCTGTTCATTAATATCCTGGGTAACGAAAATAGGGTCTGATAGCCTCGTGACTTGCCATTTGTTACCCTTACAACCCGTAATACATACAATTCATTATCTATATCCGATTATGGGTAACTTCTCAAGTTCTACCTTTTTTTAATTGACGTGGCGGAGTTGACTCGGATCCGTTTCAATCTACTTATGCGAAATTGTCGTTACAGCTATCCGTTAAGGACAATATTAAAAGTTTGTTCCTAGGTGTTGTACTTTAGGTTTTGATAACAGTTAACCTACTGTGACTGAGTTTCTTTAGCTATTTATCTTAGTTCCCCTGCGCTGTTAGTAAGGTTGCCTTTGGGAAGTAAAGTCAAGCGCCGCAGTCAATAGATTGCTTACTTTCAGACTCTCCAGCTAAATGATTTTCACTCAGTTTCTTCTGCTTTTCCCGAGACCTGTTTCACCAGTGATTTGGTGGCAACCTTCAGATAGAGAGCAAGTTAGAACACAGGTTGCACTTTACAAAGTGAACTGCTTTAATGCTGATTGTATTCTTTCTTCAGTCAATAGCTTAATTATTGGATCGAATACAGTAGTTCTGTAATTTGAAATCCAGACAACATCTTAAAGGCCTTATGCTGCGGACGGTGGTCAGGTAGATTAATCGTCTGTCACCAAAAGCGTCAGAGGCTCGAATCCCAGATAGGCCGATCACTTTATTGATAAGAGGCAACTACCCGTCGTCCGGTTTCTTACCACACGTGACGTATTGAGACATTTTGTGGTCCTGGTTTTAGAGTAACGGTTGCCGTTCCCTTTCTTTGTAATTGTCTTTAGTGGCTATGTGATATACCCCTTCCACTACACTTATGCCCGAAGCATGTTAGAAAATATTACCTGCACAGAGCCGCTACTTTGAAGCTGGAGCATCCGGTAATCTCAAGCAACCACAATGCTGAGAGAGAGTCGATAATCAAGTGACTTAGGTTTGGAGCGATGTAAACCCTTCAGTAGATCAGTCGCGGCGAAGGGCCAAGTGTCACTGAATTACCTTGTGCTGCAGTTTGATCCATGCACCGTTGGTTAGCTGCGCCTCTGAATTTGGAACTGGTCTACGGTTCTCGAACTCCCGAAGATCCCGGACAAACAGTAATGATCTATGCCAGAAGAATTATTCTCTATCCGAAGGTTTGACCCGTCGTACAAAACTGCTTGCATTATGGTGTCTTATTTAATTGTTTGTTTCATTTGCGCCAATTGATTGACATACTTATTATTGTGTTAGGTCTGTCGTGCACATACAGATACTAACTGGTCAATTAAAACATCAGCATATGTTATTTCGGTATTCTCATATCCGTATTTCTTTTCATTCCTGCCTTTTGTGTAATTGTGCACGCAGCGTCACTGCGACTGAGAATCTGAGTGTAACACTACATAAGGCCTCAGTTGGTCATTGTTGTGAGTGATATTAAACCAAAGACTGTTGGACGTCTCGGCCAATGTTCATTGGAAATAAAAATCAAATATCGTACCTCAGCTAGTATTGTTTGTAACCAAAATTCCTCCGGTGTGGCCGGTCATTGCGGAACATCTTTCGTGCATGGACCGGCGGTGACCAATTGGATTGAGCGTCCGAAAAGCCAAAAATGCCATTGTTTTCAATCCCAGTTTCACTGGTTACTTTGATGATACACAGAAGTTCGCTGTCGCCCGGAGATGTGCGACCTTATGTAATTCCATACCATTCCAAGTTTTAGGTTCAAGATTGTCGGATCCATCCTCACTCGCGGGATGGGCCATGACAACAGTAGGATCTCACCTTCCACCACACGCATGCAGACGTAATAACAAGACGGCCACAGTGGTATGTGTTGTCATTGTTTTTTTCTGATTCAGCCTCAGACTGTCTGCAATCTACGTCTTGCAATCAGATTAGTGCGGTTGCTAACTCTAGCAATTTCAATCGGTCTTCTCGAATCTAGTTCAATCCAGTCAAAATTCATCAAGTAGGAACGATCAAAATAGCCTCTGACCAGTCAGCGACTGCCCCTTATTGGTTAAAGCCAGTTGTCCAGTTGTTTCCGGTTTACTGAAGTCTTTGTCTCTTCTTTGGTCCCCTTTCGAGAAGTGTCTTCGCTTACCTCTGAACGTGTCATAAAAATCAAACCACTTTACTTTGTTCCTAAACTAGGGTACATGGCTGATTCCAACCTCTCCGGCTCCCAGTCGACCAGGTTTCTGCTCCGTGCATCACTCATCTGATGCCAAAAGGAGTTTGTCGATCAGTTCTGTTCTCCGAACGTAACCTTGTCCCATTGTATGACTCCTCCTGCCGAAGCAAGGCAGTCTTAAATTTCCGGTATCTCTTCATAGCCTCCTCGTCCATTTTGTGCGCACGCGTTAAGTGCGAACGACTAAACTTGCCAGGAGCAGTGCATTTACCACTACCGGTTCTAATTTTTATGTAGACCACATCCAGGAAGGTTCATCTAAACTAACTTGAAGCTGGCGACAGTTTCTGTTGCCGTAAAAACAAGACTACACCTTGACGTGATGTGACAGCTTGGGTGCCTCCATGATCCAACGAGCTATACAGGATGGCTTATCTCAAGCCGAAGATCCAATCATGCCTGGAAGGTCAATGGGTAGAGGCCTGACGAAGTAGTCTCCTGGTCCTCCAAGTTGGGGGGTTGATCTGAGTTAGCAACTCAGCCGGAAAAGCGAGTGGGAGACTTATTGATCCAAGTAGATGGGCGCCCACTCAGCTATTCCCCGCTGCCTTGCGGTCAGGTTCTTGTCAGAACCAAAGGCTTTGGTTGAGAACCCTGATCGTTCTTCTGCTTAGTGGCTGGACTCCCTGGCAGCACCCGCCCATCAGACTCCATGAGTTGCTTGCCTACAGAGAATTCCATACTGCATCGGTCGTCGCGCAGCATAATCAGGATCGCGCTGCCCATTGCATCGAACGGGATGGGTAGTGATATGTATCCTACTGCTCAGAATTCCCTCTCTTTCATTCAACCTGTCTCTTCTGTCTCCAACCCAATCTGTTTGCCCCTTCTGCCTATCCATAGTATCTCCATTGATAACACGCCCGATACTCGCAACGGTTTATTGTCAAGTAGTGTAGTAGGTGGTTTTCAGTCTGTTAGCTCACATTTTCTCAAGCCTCGTCAGCCTCTGCATCTGGGTTCCTTCAATGTGCGCTGGCCAACAGGCGTGTTCGGTTCTGACAGTGTACTCTCCTTTGATTGATGTCTGCTGCGTGAGTGAAACACGAATTCAGGATTCGAGTAGAGTAACTCAACTAACTGCGCCAAATGTCTTGTCAAGATATTTTCTTCGGACTTCAGGAGACGAAGCAGCTCAAGCTGTGGGTCAACGCGGGGTAGGAATAGTCTTGAGTGAGAAGACTGGAGCAGCCCTTCTAGACTGGATCCCAGTCAACAGTCGCTTGTGTGCCATGAGACTGCAGGGATCAGTCGGCGTCCGAAAGGATAGTAGTGTTAAGCGCGGTTTATTTGTCATCTCGGCATACGCTCCAACAGACTGCAACACTGACATGGAGAAGGACGAGTTTTACGATGACCTTGTCACCCTTGTTCGATATTATGGTGGTAGCAGGTGATTTTAATGCATAAGTTGGAAAACTGAGTGCATCGGAGTCCTGTTTAGGTGGGCGATGCGCCTTGCCTGTTCAGCGAACGGATACCAGGGAAAGACTTCTCCAATTTTGTGCAGACAATGAGTAATTCCTGCGTAGTTCGAATTTCTGACAACGCGTCGCATAGTGACATGGCGCTCTAACTCGACAGGTGGTCTGAGTCAGATCAACCATATTGCAGTAAGCTCCCGATGACTCGGTCCTCCAGAAATGTAGATCGTACTGGACCACGTACGTCGAATCGGACCATGCCTTGGTTTTATTGCGAATTTTGTTGCATCTCAACGGCCATCGACGCATTCCGCAAACCCGGTTGACCATCGAACGTCTGTATGATTCGGCTGTTCGGAGCAGCTATAAGCAGAAACTGTCCGAGGAACTAAGACCTGCGACGAGCAGTGGGATCAAATTAAGCAGGCTATATATTTGGCAGTAGATTTCGCCTATGGTTTTAGACCTAGCGTTCACCGAAGACACTAGATCTCACAAGGGTCGCTGGGCCTAATGGACCATAAGGCCAGCTCCCTAACTGCGAGGAGATGAATAAGATGCATTGGCAGTTGCAGCGTCATTTGACGATAAGCCTTACGAATGACCGCGGAAACTGGTGAGTTAAGGCAGCCAAAGAGTTGGCGAAAGCAGCCGCTTCAGGTGTGCAGCCAAAGACTGTTTAAATCTACGCGCGACAGCGGTAGGCGGCGAACTTCGGTTAGTGAAGTCGTGTGCGACAGGACTGGAGGGCTCATCGATGGTAGACAGAAAAGGCTCGACTGTTGGGCAGAGCACTTCAAGAATCAGCTTAGCTGACCACACGCTAACGTATTTAGACTGACGTCTGGAGCTGCGAATCCCTTTGAGGTCTCCCCTGATCCTCCCAACGGAAGTGAAAGTGCAGTGGAATATTCGGCTTCTAGAGATGGGGAAAGCAGCCGATCCCGATGACCCCCGGTTTCTTTTCAATTTGGGCGGGGAAGCTCTAGTGAAATCATTTACCTCCTTGCTTTATGATATTTGGAACGAGAGCATATTCCGTTATCGTGGGGGGCAGTCGCTGATTGTGGCCAACTTCAAAAAGGGCATATGGGTTTACCATAGCAATCATCGTGCTATGAGTTTAATTCCGATAGTTACTAAAGTGTTAGCTTTGATAATACTGCGTCCTTTGACACGGATTCGCGAGAGTAACATCCGCGATTAGTAGGCCGGATTTCGTCCAGTTCGAGGTTACTTCGACCAGACATTCATTCTTCGCCAAACACCGCCGCCCTATGATCGTGGTCTTTCTGAACTTGAAAGGCGCTTTTGACCCCGTGGGTTGAACAACACTATTTAATGCTCTCCACCGGAACGGTATGCTAACGAAGATCATCAAACTGTTGCGGGCATTGTACTTGCATACCTATGGCGACCTGATGGTATAAGGTGAACTATCACGTTCATTCTAAACGACCGGCGGCGTTCGACAAGGACGTCCTATCTCTCAATTCCTATTCAACTTCGTCATGGACGAGGGGATGGAAGATGCTTTAGGAGGTCTCCGGGATGTAGGAGTCGAACTGGGAAATAGAGGGAAGCCGTGTGACCTAGACTACGCAGATGACGTTGTGTGGCTTTTCGATTCCGCGGACCATGCACAACGGGCACTTGATAGACTCTCGAGGTCGGTCGCTTAGTTTGGCATGTGCTATAGAACTTCAAAATTCAAAGTGGTGTTGCAGGACTGGACGACAGTAGTGCCGAACTTGGTGGTGAGCGGAGAGGACCTAACGTCTGTGGACCGTATCACCTACGTTGGTAGCTGCGTGTCGAACGATGGCGGCTCGGCAGTGGAGTTTAGCACGCGTCTATCGAAAGCTTGGACAGCTTACGCTGGACTGAAGCACTTGTGGCGTCGGCCCGATATTTCACTGAAT
Organism: Fasciolopsis buskii; assembly: GCA_008360955.1. Lineage (NCBI taxonomy): Eukaryota > Metazoa > Platyhelminthes > Trematoda > Plagiorchiida > Fasciolidae > Fasciolopsis > Fasciolopsis buskii. Next base: position 103,495 of record LUCM01009406.1, read on the forward strand.
TTGAAAGGTCGTGTGTACTGTGCTGCAGTGCGCTCAGTTCCGTCGTAAGCCTGCGGGACATGGAGTATGCGTGTGGAGGACGTTCGTCGGTTGGAGGTTCTAGACAACCGATGTTTACGTAGTATGGCTAGGATCGAATGAAGTGACCGGGTGAGTAATGTGGAGTTCAGGAATCTAATACTACGTGTGGACTCCCAGAATACCGTACATCAGCGTATGAAACTTAGTAGACTATGCTGGTTGGGTCACGTGTTGTGTGTGGCGAGCACTTGTCTACCATACCGTGCCCCATTTCTGTTCCTCCCACTGAGTGGAAGAAGCCCTGTGGAGGTCAACAGATGACGTGGCAACGCGGGATGAGAAAATGTACAGCGAACTTAATAATAAATTAGGTGTATCAAGTCTTCGTGGTTGGAGTCCGAAAGATTCGTCAACTAGCTGACTGGAGACACTTAAGGATATGGCAGCATCTTATCTTTTCCCGCCTGTGTAGGTCCACTCTCTATTCTCCTTGGATATTCACTCTTTTTGTAGAAACGTAACTCTGGGGAAAGGCAGCGGTCAGTGAGGCTTGCCTTGCTGTTTAACACTGAACGATGATGATGATGTGATGCTGTCTCAATGTTTTCCTTTTATCATGAGGAAGATCCCTCGGCGAATTTTGACTAAACAGAAGCACCGTCTAAATTTCATCTATTTGCACTCTGATCTCACCATTTCCTCCGCACAGGATTCTGAAAGAGATTATGACGATTTGGTCAAACAACATGCAATCGTCAAAGAGCAGTTGGAACGTGAAACGATTATGAGAACTGATTTGGAAAATCGCGTGTTAACTTTAACTGAGCAGTTGGAATTTAAAAAACGGTTACTTGAAAAGGTAAACCCTTTTCTTATGTGCTTTTTATTTATTTGATTTTGCCTGTCCTATCTTCCCCATTTGCCCCTATGGTTGGGTTTTTGAGATGTTTATAATATCCGGTACTTCGCCACACGTTAGACAGTCATAGCACCGATTAAGTGGCCAATAAGTTGCCTTTGTGCTGTTTTTTTCAACGGTATAATAATGTGTATATCCAGAGATTTCGGCATGTGATCTCTTACTAAGTTTATTGAGCGAGAGAAAACTGAAAGGATATATCTTCCCTGGACTAAGTTCTTATAATGACGAGGTTTTATGCTCAGCGTTCGGCAGCACTTCACTAATTGACTGCGTGCCTGTTACACAGTTTTTTGCATTTTGAGCGTTCGTAGTTTATAGGTTAACGTTTATAAGACTCCGTAAGTTATTCCTAAAGTTTTCCCAAGCAGGCGAAATTTCATTCATCTACTCCTCACTGCCTTATGGACATGCTCTTCTTAGAACCAAAGGTTTTATCGGCTGGGCTCCCTAGCACTACCCATTCATCATTTACCGTGAATTGTATGGTTATAAAGGGTAGCATTCTTTATTGGTCGTCACTCAGGATAATCAAGACCAGGCAGCCTGTTGCTTCCAGTGGACAAGTAGTAATAAACATGCTACTGCTCTGAGTTGCCTCCTTTTATTCAATCTGTCTTCTGTCCGCAACCGTCTCCGTTTCTCTTTTCCTGCCTGTCCGTTAATGCCTACTCATAACATGTCCGATGCTTGCAATGTTTTATTGTTAAATACCGTTGAAAGCGATCCTCAGTCTTGTAACTCACGTTTCCCCAAACCTAGTCAGCCTCTAATTCTGAACTCCTTCGAACTGTCCTATCATACAGACCGGACAACAGACGTGTTTACCGCTGACATGGGCGCACCGGCGATTGAGTTCTGCTGTGTCGGCGAAACACGACCCAGTATTGGAGCAGTGTAATTCATCTAGCTACGCCCAATATCATCAACAAATTTCATATGCATCTCATGAGACGAAACAACTCACGCTGCGCGTTATTGCGGTGAAGGAATAATCCTAATTGACCGAATCCCAGTTAATAGCTTGTGAGCAGTGAGATTTAAGAACTCAGTTGGTTTTCGAAAAGACAGTTGTGTTAAGCTCACCTTACTTGTCATTTATGCACATGCTCCAACCGACTGTAGTACTGACAGTGAGTGATGAGTGTCATAGTGAGCCTGCCACTCTCGTTCGCAACAGCGCAGGCTCTGACTTTGTGATGGTAGCAAGCGATCCTAATGCACAAGTTGGAAAGCCCAGTGCTTCAGAGATTTGTTTGGGTAGGCGTTGCGTCTTGCCCACTGAAAGTATAGATGACGAAGATAGACTGCTCCATCTTTGTACAGATAATCGTTTATTCCTATCTGGTAAGAATTTCCGACACAGTTCTCGTGGCACAATGACTTGGGGCTCTAATTCCATAGTTAATTTAGGTAGGATGGACCATATTACAGTAAGCTGCCGCTGGCGCGGTTCTCTTCAGAACTGCTGATCCTACTGGCCAGATTACGCAGAATCGGACGGCGTATTAGTTGTAAGGTGATTTTCATTGCATTTGAAGGACCATCAACGCAAACCGTCCACCCGGTTAGCAATACATCATCCGTCTGATTCAGATGTTTGGATTAGTTACAGGCATGAACTATCAGACATACTGGCTCCCTCGAGTCTCTAAGTCTGACTGAGCTAAGAAGTCTGCTCCTTAACTCTAAGGAGGCGAATAAGATACGTTGACATCTACGGCGTCAAATGAGGGCACTTCTATCATACGATACCTTGTTTACATTCCTTCTCCGAAGTAAACCAAATGAGGGATAGCAGATGACGTGACGATGTGACATGCGAAAATGTAAAGCAGACTTTGAAAAGGTAGGTTTCTCGGACTTAATACCCCGTCAACTAGTTGGCGATCTTGAAGGGCATGGCAATGAGGCGTGAGTAAAGATCACGTCACTTTTTGTCGAATCAGAATGACTGAATGAAATGCATGGGTACGGTTGAACTGTGTTTCAATTGTTGGCTACTGCGATTTATTTCCTTTCCCAGTCGTGTAGGTTCACTCTGTATATTTGTTCTCTCTATTGCAACGTGTTACTCGGTGAGAAAGTTAGCGATCAGTTGGGCCTGCCTTGCTGTTTAACACTGAACGATAGTGATGATCCAAGAATGACAAACTTGTGGAACCATGTTTCATATTTTCATTTGTTTTGATGGATTTCTTTCTGAGTATTTGCTTCACACGACGTGTACACCTGCAGTGCGAGGGTGACTCATTTGTTTGCCTTGCCTTTGCACACGTCAACTGCTTTTCGACTTCCGGAATTGTCGTGTTACTTCGTGTTTGCATTAAGCTTGTGCCAACACACGATCGTGGCCNGCACATGCTCCAACCGACTGTAGTACTGACAGTGAGTGATGAGTGTCATAGTGAGCCTGCCACTCTCGTTCGCAACAGCGCAGGCTCTGACTTTGTGATGGTAGCAAGCGATCCTAATGCACAAGTTGGAAAGCCCAGTGCTTCAGAGATTTGTTTGGGTAGGCGTTGCGTCTTGCCCACTGAAAGTATAGATGACGAAGATAGACTGCTCCATCTTTGTACAGATAATCGTTTATTCCTATCTGGTAAGAATTTCCGACACAGTTCTCGTGGCACAATGACTTGGGGCTCTAATTCCATAGTTAATTTAGGTAGGATGGACCATATTACAGTAAGCTGCCGCTGGCGCGGTTCTCTTCAGAACTGCTGATCCTACTGGCCAGATTACGCAGAATCGGACGGCGTATTAGTTGTAAGGTGATTTTCATTGCATTTGAAGGACCATCAACGCAAACCGTCCACCCGGTTAGCAATACATCATCCGTCTGATTCAGATGTTTGGATTAGTTACAGGCATGAACTATCAGACATACTGGCTCCCTCGAGTCTCTAAGTCTGACTGAGCTAAGAAGTCTGCTCCTTAACTCTAAGGAGGCGAATAAGATACGTTGACATCTACGGCGTCAAATGAGGGCACTTCTATCATACGATACCTTGTTTACATTCCTTCTCCGAAGTAAACCAAATGAGGGATAGCAGATGACGTGACGATGTGACATGCGAAAATGTAAAGCAGACTTTGAAAAGGTAGGTTTCTCGGACTTAATACCCCGTCAACTAGTTGGCGATCTTGAAGGGCATGGCAATGAGGCGTGAGTAAAGATCACGTCACTTTTTGTCGAATCAGAATGACTGAATGAAATGCATGGGTACGGTTGAACTGTGTTTCAATTGTTGGCTACTGCGATTTATTTCCTTTCCCAGTCGTGTAGGTTCACTCTGTATATTTGTTCTCTCTATTGCAACGTGTTACTCGGTGAGAAAGTTAGCGATCAGTTGGGCCTGCCTTGCTGTTTAACACTGAACGATAGTGATGATCCAAGAATGACAAACTTGTGGAACCATGTTTCATATTTTCATTTGTTTTGATGGATTTCTTTCTGAGTATTTGCTTCACACGACGTGTACACCTGCAGTGCGAGGGTGACTCATTTGTTTGCCTTGCCTTTGCACACGTCAACTGCTTTTCGACTTCCGGAATTGTCGTGTTACTTCGTGTTTGCATTAAGCTTGTGCCAACACACGATCGTGGCCCCCTTATGTGGGGAATGGATACATTTCACTAGAATCTCATTTGAATCGTTAGGAGTGTGAATGGATGATAAGCCCAATTATGAATCACATGGTGATTTGTCGGAGGATTTTCGTCGGTTAGGTAAGGCTAACATTGAGAAAGACGACACAACACCCTAAAGCATTGGTTTTTCTTCTCAGTAGTATGTTTCGCATACGGATGGGTGATCATTTCGGTCTACCTATTCACTATCATGCTTTATGCACTCTTTGGCCATCATCGTCCTTGCTTAATTGCTCATTTTTGATTAATGTTTATCGCATTTGACAAGCTTGTTTTTTGTATGTGCACGTGACCAGCCGTGTAAGTATGATTCAAGCATTTGTTTGGCGCGTGCGGACAGTACCAGTTCTGCCAAAGACATGTTTTAACTGCTACGCCAAGCTCAGGATTTATTTTTTACGAACCCTAAAACGTGCAAACCAAGTAACGACAGATGCTTTATCATGACTTAGTTTAGCGGCTATGAAGTTCGGCTCAGTTTTTGTCTCGAGTTCACGTCCTATTTCGGGTGTGGTACATACACACCAATGATGATTCCTAACAGATTTGAAACAACTGTACATTGCTTCCACAGTCTATCGATGGTGACCTGAGCGTCATTACTCGATGAAGAATCATTTTGTAGTAAACAGTCTTAATACTCAAGTGAGACGTGAATATCACGGATACTGCATTCTCAATGAATCATCCAAACACTTCTTGCTGTTAAAACAAGCACAAGAGCATTTTCTCAAATTTTCCGTTAATTATCGGGTGGACATCGTTTGAGTTTAAGATGTCTGAAAGTCAGTCCACTCGACCAACGGGATTCGTCATACTTCAGTCTGTTTTGAAGAACCCATTTTCCCATCCCACGTGACTAAGCTGCTTTATGCCATTTTTCAAGTGCGCACTCAGTCATTTGCGGTTTTTGAAGTTGTGATGATGAGGCAAGATCTATATTCATGAGAATGTATTAGGGCTAAGTGATTTCCAAACTGCTTTCCTCTCAATCCCAAGCTCGTTCGAGCATAACTATTCGTATTCATTTAAAGGGATGGCAATATCATTTCCGATCTTATACTTGCTTAAGTAAAGTAGTTCTAGGCTAGTTAATTAGTTGTTTTGCTTTCAGTAAGATTTGTTTTCGGTTGTTTCATGTCACGCGAACGGAACGGAGAGAAATATTCTTTTGCTCAGGTCTCTATTTTGCATTATTCCTTTGCTAGACTTAGTCATTTCACCTTGTTAGCTCTGTAAGTCTGTAGTTGATAAGGATTAAGTTTGTCTAGATCTGATGTACTTGAAATGACATGTTGGTTCTCTGGTAACAATAACTAAGGCTCATAGAGAAACATGGCGTTTGTTCTGTTCATTGGCATGCGATTGTGTGAAATAGATTATAACCAAGCAGAATAGTCCACTGTATAAAAATCGATGTGTGCGTACACACGGTATTTCCCTTTGACTACTTTTACTAGTCCTGGTTTGGTTTGTTATGTTATTTTGTAAAGACTTTTGCGTACACAAATGTTGCATTTTAGTCAGAAACAACAATAGAGAAAAAAAACAGGTACACCTATCACCTCACAAAAAGACAGTGAAGTCAATAAATATATATGCCTTTATAGCACTAACCCTCGACCAAGGGGCTACCTCACAGCCCCATTTCCCGAAGCAGGAAATAGAGGAAAAGATGAAGATCCGCTACAGCACAGTAAGCTGACCAACTACAGAGAAGGCTTTCGGATGCAAGAACGCCACTCACTGCAGCACTCAGCTATATCACCTATTATCTCCAACCATCACTTCGGGAGATCTCATGGCACTAAGCCCGTAGTATAACTGCACCTAAAATGCCAGCCCACTGAGCATATTCTAACATATTCTTCTCATGTAATCGTGTGGCCATCTAGAACCACTTTCCAACCATTGCTTGCATCAGCGAACAAAATAGAACGATGCAGTCGTCTCCGTGGTGTGTGCAAATCATGCCTCAAACACACTTATCCATTCGGATTCAGTGTCTGCTGTAAAGACTGGACCATATGACTCAATGCCAGATACCTAACCTCTGAGTTGCTTATGAAACATTTTCACTATATTTTACTAACGCTACGAGACAACCCTACTCAAACACTAAAAGACTTCTCAAATCTGAACTCACAAGCAGTGCTTGGAGCCGCAGAGATACAGTGTCCTCGTCGTTGCTGTGCAAACCAACCTCTGTTCGATAACCGAACGTGAAGCCGATGCCACATATACCTCAAATAAATCGATGCCAACCATACCTTCCGCATACGCGAAGACACTTCATCTGACATGCAGACGCCAGGTGAGACATAAATGTACAGTTGAAAACTATTCCATTCATCCATATATTCGTTTCCAAGAATGAGGCTCGACTTCGAGCCAAACCGCCAGTGGAACAGCACTTTACGCTGGGAAGGTGTTAAACGCATCCCAAGCATAGCTACACCGGTTGCAGCTTCTTATCTTTCTATCCGCTTGCGCCCTTCACTAATGGATCAAAGGTGTGCATCATATTCAAGTAGCGGTTTGGGGCCAATAATGACTGTCAAGCGAAAACGTTGGCCAGCGGTTGGAGGAATCCAAACCGTGATCCTTGGGTCAGAACGCCAGGACCCTATCTGCTGGCTGGACGCCATCCCTGGATCTTCACCCAGGAGCAAAACGTGGTCCCCATACTACAGATCAAACAGTCTTGTGTAGGCAAATATGAATCTCACTATTCTCATAAGGGGTAGGACTGCCTCCACAACCACCTCAATCACAAAAAGAAAACGAAAAGAAAAGAGAAACTCTGAGGAATACCACCTCTAGCAGTGCACCCGGAAGAAAGGCCATTTCAAGCACGAATTTGGCTTCGGCATTTGGATTACAGAGATTGGATAAGTGAAGTGAGTTCCTCTTAACATCTTCCATTGAAAGGCAGCGCCAAAAATCTACACAATAGGCTGAGTCGAATGCCACTGTTGAATCAAGGTGGGCATTATTCTTGGGTCTGCGAAAAATGTTTCAAGGACCGCCGTAAGGTGAACATTTGGTCAATACAACCAAAAAACAGAAGCCGGTTTGATTCCCAAGCATACACACTTTGCCAGCAACTAATCAGCGGGAGAAAATGCCCACGAGCGGTTTCGATGCACCTTTTGGTAAACCAACCCATCCGTGATATTTATTTGGGACTTCTAACCTTTCTCGTTAACCGAAACAATCACCAGTTCACACCAGTATTTGGAGATCTTATTGTTGTATTTCGCAACTGAGCTTATAGAGAAACAATACTGAAGCACAAGACCTTAGCACCAGACGTCAGACAACAGCACTGTAAAATAGGCCTGCGGCCTCGCAGGACACTAACACAGCACTGCCGGGAAAAACAGTACAGGCTTGGAGCTTCAGGTCCCCTAGTCACACAATAGAAGGTTACACACCAGGTACCAGTTTAAATGGACAATCATACAGAGACAAAGCACGGAATTCGAACGACAAGTCCTAACCAATAAAAAGGGACAAATTCAAAACGAAGTATCGCTGCACATTTATTTATCACCCACCATTACGAGTCAGAAATCTATTGAGCCTTATCGTTCATATAGTTTCGTCAGGTTGTCTTGGTGAATAGCGAAAAAACCGGTCACAGAGCAAGGCTTTGTGGATTGTTTACCTGTCGTATGTAAGCTTTCAACCACACAATATTTAAAAAACGTCGATCTTAAAACACCTCTGAGATCATAGGCTTTTGCAGAAAGAAAACAGCAGAACTGAAACCTGCGACACCAAAATGCTAGGTTGGCCACAGTTATTAACACTTCCCTTTTCCCAGATGGACCCTACTGATTTCGTCATTTCTGGTATCAACACATCAACATCATCCTTGAAGAAGGACGACGAGAGTCTGGCTGGGGCAATTCCTCTATGTCTCTTCAGGAAGTCTACCTCTCAGTTCGCCTCCCGTTGGGATGGAGAACTGCTATTCCCCCGGATTGAATCAGACTCATGCACACGTGCAACGCCCATGTGATTTCGATATGTATGCTCCCTTAGTGTTCTGCGCAAAACACCACTCGGCGACGTTGAGAGTGACTCGGTGAATCAAATTCCTAAACCACCTGGCGCGCTCTCCGTTTCTGTGGGCCCGTATTTCGCAGATCGTGCGCTGCACTGCATCTTTGTCACTTGTCATCTTAGATTCCTGGCCAACCACAGTTTTACTTAACTATTGTTAGCAAGATTGGGACCTTTTTCATAGGCAGCAACGTTCGTTTAATTTTCTGTTGTCCGATTTTAACTCAAGCATTTTGCCGACATTTTGTCTAAGCCAAGACTGACAGATTTTCCGCTCTGACCTGACCCATGTTTAAGCGTCATAGCGATATAAAATAAGTTTTCTCGTCCCGCCCATATTTTACAAGTACACTTACCTGTCGGCTTATCGGCCTATATCCATCCCACAAAATTTTGCTCTGGGCGCCATTTTGCTGCTGGGTCGTATCGTGTGATTCACGCCGTTTAGATTTTGCTGCAATGTCTTGTATATTTCGCTGTATTTTATCCAAATTTACGACCAGGTGCCTCTACTTGGCATGCCTGGCCTCCTATTTATCTTCAGGTCCATTCTGTAAACACATAATCTATTGAATTTAACACTCAAGGTCGTGTTCTGTCCTGTTGTAGACGAAGTGTCTTCCCAATTAAGTTGGTTAATACTCAAGTATCATAGCATCTGAAGACGTGTTTCTCATTCGGAAAAATCTTTAAGTTTTGCTGCGGCCCCGGATTTTCCTCAGATTTATGAGTGCCTCCTAGGGCAAGCCCCCTGTTGCTGTTGATCATGACTGCACAACAGAACATCCGCACTGCTCGGAAGAGTTTAGAAAATTAGCTCACTCCCACAAGCACTATAACAGGTATACCAAATTAAAGGTATGCGCATATGAGATTACAATCTCTGTTTCATTTGGTGAAGTTATATTAATGTATGGTTGTGGCCAAGTCTTGGAAACCAAACAATTATTAACATAAGCATTGTCTCTAAGCATAGTTGCTGGTTGTGACAAACTTTGTTTACATTAAATAATCCACCATGTGATATGATCGCCCAACTCACGATAAAGAAACCATGAAAGCACTGTACAGCTGTTTCATCCTTGTTAGGAATCATGAGCAGTGCATATCCACCGCGCCCCAACTGGGACGCGAACCCGAACAAGGACGAACGATTGTGAGTCGAACGCCTTATCCATTACGCTACCGGGCAGGCTCTGAACGGTTCGTTGAAATTCACCACATGATGTTGCACCTGTCCGTCACTGGTTTGCACGGTTACTGTCCGTTAACTCAACGAACCGTTCAGAGCCTGCCCGGTAGCGTAGTGGATAAGGCGTTCGACTCACAATCGTTCGTCCTTGTTCGGGTTCGCGTCCCAGTTGGGGCGCGGTGGATATGCACTGCTCATGATTCCTAACAAGGATGAAACAGCTGTACAGTGCTTCCATGCTTTCTTTATCGTGAGTTGGGCGATCATATCACATGGTGAATTATTTCATGTAAACATTCAATCTCCTACTACTAAAAATACAAACTTCGTTGTTCTAAGTGCAATGCTAATTCCTCAGCTCCCCAGCTCCGTGACTAAATTGAGATCGTAAGGTTCAAAGCGAAGACATACGCCAATCTGCGTACCGGGTATTCTGTTGTTCTTATACTTGTGCACTCCCATTTGGTATGTCTCACGAGAGTGGGATTAGTAGCATCAGGACTGTGCATGGCAGCTGTTCGTCGAAGAGTCCACAGACGAATGAGAACTGTGATTTGTTGATATTTCTTTGTCATTTGGGCTGAGCGAATGTTAGGTGCGACAGTCAAGTACATCGAATTCTGCATGTTTGTACATTCATATTTTTACTACTATCTGGACGAGGTAACAAAGTTTGCAATTGACTGCTCCGCCTTTTTTCTTGATGCTCTTTGCAGCGCCTTCACATTAACGTTTACTTAACTTTGGCACTGGATTTCCAATGTTTCTCCTCTGATTCCCATATTCCAATTTATTATACCCCTCCGTTGTTATAATAGATAAGACCCGAGTCTGTAATCGAATATCGAGGTAGATCTTACAGAAAATGATGTCCAGAAATAATCCGTTTTCTCCGAAAGATCGATGCCACTAAAGTAGCCTTTGACTAGAAAGCTGAAACAACAATTTCCAGGGGAAATTGAATGACATTTTTCATGAATTTTGTTAAAGAGTTTCGCGAAATCGTCATCACCATGCGAGTTTGCATCATCGGTGCATGCACGAAAATCTCCCTGATCAGTTGCACTTATCGTGTTGATACTCGAGATTCAATGTTGATCCTGGAATAAGTCAACTCTGAAAGTCGAGTTGGCTTCGGTATTCAACTAAAATTGCTATCTTATATATATATATATATATAGGGATAGAGAATGATGTTCTTTCTGCTACCTCGGCTTTATCAAAATGGTATTGCTTTGTACGCTGAGCTGGACAATTTGGTTGCGGTCGTTACGTTAAGCTTTGTACGAAATCGGCCCTGGCTAATGCTCGTGTTCAGTTTCTCATCGAGTGTATTCACAAATCAAAATATCCCAAACTATACCGGACTGTTTTGAGAACTCGCGTGAACATTAGTAATGTGTCTTTACGTCGCCAAGTCCTGAAGGAACGAGACACAGTAATCAGCCGGGCATCAGTATTGGAACGAAATTTTGTGAACTTGACACGAGTTCTCGGCAATTTGGCCGAAGAAGAACAGGAAAGGTTCATCGCCTAGGCTCATTCAATAAGGGAAAACAATTGGAGCGACTACGGTCAACGTTGGGGAAAACCGTGAATCCAAACAAACCTAGTGGTGAGTTCCCGTCGGATCCGAACAGATTCGTCCACAACTTGTCTTCTGTAAGCCTGGATAAGAGATTGCTTGAAGTCCTATCATTAGGACCAAAATTCTGTTTCCCATCAAACAAAACCAAACAAATAGATATGAAGGTTGAATTTGGAAATCTGTCTAGTCAACTGTCGGATCTGATGCCGTCCTCTCCGGGTGGGTTAGAGAAGCTTAAATCCTGTCTCGTCAGCTTAAAACAGAATGATTGACGCCTTAAATTTTGACAGGATACGACCTACAGGTACAATTCCCAGATCGTACGGCCTACCGAAGGTGCACAAAGACGGAGCTCCGATGGGGCCTTTTTGGACGTGTAATTCTCCATATCACGCTTTATCTAAGTGGTCAGCCAGCCTACTGGAACCAGTCAAGGCAGTCCTTTCTAGACAGTGTGAGAGATACATTTCATCTCAGAAACTATTAAGAGCCTACATCTGAAAGGGGAACAGATGTTATCACTGGGTATAGTTTCTCTGTTTACGAATGTTCCGATCAGCGAAACCATTAGTTACACTTGCGAGTATATTCAAGATAGCATCTCCATAGGGATCCTATTGGATGAACCGAAACAACCACTCTTTGTGTGCACCAAAACTGTTCAATTTCAAATCAATGGTGAAACATTCCGGCAAAAGGACGGAGGGGCAATGGGGTCTCCTCTGGGAGCGTCGTTTGCTGAGATCTTTATATCCAAACTACGCTCGCCAATCAGGCACTGTACCGTTTACAAACGTTATGTTGAAGATATACTGTGCTGTAGAAGAACATGCGGACGCAAGCCACATGCTACACACGCTTGACAATGTCCATCCAAAAGTACATTTTATACTAGGAAAAGAAACAGACCATAGCTTAGCATACTTAGATGTGTACATGAGGTGACGGCAGGGCGGATCTGCACAACTATCAGTCTATAGAAAGGCAACATGGAACGGATAGTACATACATTTTCACAGCTTTGTGCCGTTACAAGCGAAGAGGAACCTAATATGCTGTTTAGTTGATAGAGCAAGAAGAATATGTACGGACGACACAATTGAAAATGAACTTCGTTTCCTGCGGAGCGTATTCGTACAAAATGGACACCCCGAAAGATTCATAAATAAAACTATGGAAAAACACGAAGTAAGGCTAAAAGTAATAGGACCAATAAAGAAACCCGTATACGTTCGTTCGCCTTTCAAAGATGACACGGAAACGGAAATTATCCAACGGAGACTGTCAAGTTCAATCAATGGAACATTCTATGCTGCACAGTTAAAAACTGCATTCACATCCAAACCGATCATGTTTCCAACTAAAGGACAGACTGCCAGATTCTGCAGCCTCATTCTGTGTGTATTCACTCACCTGCTCCTGTGGGACCAGGTATATTGGCTGCACGACCAGGCGTTTGTCCGATCGCGTTCGTGAACACCTCCCGGCTTGGTTGAGCACAGGAACAATTAAGGCAATCACTTGCGCGGTGTGTCCACACCTTGTCAAGTCAAACCGCTCAGCGAACGTGACAAGTGCTTTTCGCACCATCTACAATATTAGGAGCGGTCAATCAAGAACTGTCAAATGTCGCATCTTGAACACAGCCGAAGCCGTATCTATCCGTTTGTGTAACCCCCCTCCACGCGCTCAGAAACGATTTGTCCAGACTCTTAAACTTCCTTGGCCCACTTGTCATTATCCGACAAGTGGTCTACAACCTGATCGTGTGACAAATTGATCAATTACGCATACACACAGACGCATTCTCGGAGTTGTGAACTGATGTGACTGCAAACCGACAATTTCCCTTGAACCATCTCTAGACCATATTTAATGTAATGTATTGGCATGAATACGAATAACTGAAAACAAGCTTGGTCGCCACGTTGTGTTATTCTCAATTTGGTATGTCCCTTACCGTCATTACGGAAAGGTGCAAAAATAAGATGGAAACTACTCGCCGATTTTTTATCCTCCAAGAATTCAAATATATTCGCACGTATTCACATCATCACTTAAAAGGTCAACGGAGGCACAATTGAAAGGTAAAAGCTTCTTTTGTCTTCAGCTGTTACATAGGTAGACTGATGCTTTCATGTTGACGCAAAAGACAAACAGATCCGGGAATCACTGGAATCAAGCGTCTATCCCGAATGATGCCACAAGACTGCTGTACATCTCCATCTGCTGAAACGAAGAATTAGGATTTTATCCATGAGATATTGTCTTTCGACCACCTCAGAGGTGACCCGGATAGGTTTTCTGCCACAATATTTGCGGTATTGACCCTCTTACTTTCGTTTGCCAACTGCGTTCATACATGAGGAGCGCTAACAGGATACCCTACTTACAACTACAAAAACCCAGATACACACGGTTTTATCCAGTAATTTTGCTAAATCCTTGCTATGCCCAGCATAATGAGGCCCATCTCGCACTATCCCCTGCAAGAAATTTTGCCGCTGACAGAGATGATCGCCCAGGAGCCGTCAGCCGCGAAATTCTATAAGTAACACATCGTAACTCGCACTAGGACCTCCGATCCATCGACAAAAACACCCGATTCAGTGGCTGGCACTCCCCTTCTCTTGAGAACCATGACGGAAATACATGACAAACAGCCGACTGCCGGCCCTGTACCACTTAATCCTACTAGTAGAAAGAATGTCTTGCGTTCTTTTGCACTGTCCCCAACACCTATGCATGTGCGAACTATGCCTCCAGGGAGGAATATTGTGAAGTATGTTTTTGATTTCCTGTCCAGTTTACACCTTTTGACCTCATGGCATTTCAATTGCACTATCGACCGAGGTATGCAAGCATAAACAACCATTCTGGTGCACGCCAGTTTCGACTGGATCCATTTTCAGAATACGCAATATGATAACGCAAAGGACTTTTCCATATAATATCCCTCAGAATTTGGAATGGCACTTCCTTTGGTATTTTATATCAATGTTTCTCATTCTACTGCTTCCCAAAAATTACTTTACCTTTACAGCGAGAAAAAAAACGGTGGCCTAAAATACGTTTAATTGATAACAACTATAGCAATGATAATAAAAAAATAGATGGTTGGAATCTGGGATGAAAATTTGATAGCAAATCTTAATCAGTTTAATTGATCCCATTTAATGGGAGTTTGACCATGCTTAATCAAATACTCGTTGGTCTTCGCGAAATGGCCGCATCCGAAAAAGCCACGTGACGCCGACAATGGAGACGGATGAGGAGCTTGAAGTACCAAATGTCGTTGGCGATCTATTTCTGTTCCTCTGGCTTGAGCATTTGATCCCCATAACATAAACACCAAATGCTGAAACGGAGAAAACCATGAAATATTCGGTAAAATTCGACTGCGAAGTTGACAATCATAGCATTAGGGGATTTTTCAAGAAACACCACGGTTAATTCTGATGACATGCCGAGTCATTCTAGTGACATCAGAGCAGCGGGATATGTTGGTATAAACCATCGTGGGCCTAGGGGTTTAACTGACTAAGTAAGACGCGGTTGATTTTTTTCGCTTAGAAGGTAATGAAACACGAAAGACATGTCATGATGTACCGCGCTGCTTAACATTCATTTTCAAAAAACAATTTTAGATGTGCCTAAGAAAAAATTCGCAGTAATTATACTGCGTTTGATTTGAATACACTGACAAGGTTGCTCGTACCAAGGCACAATTCTCTTCACTAAGGGGGATGAAGACCGTGACCTTGTCGATATAGGAAAAAAAATTTCCCCTCGTATTTTCGAAGTCACAGGAAAAACAACCCAGCACCAAAATGGAATCCAAACAAACTTAATTCCGCATGTAAACTTAGTAAGCACAATTTCGTCTTCCGCGGTCTATGCAAGGTCCACACCAGCAGACATGTGAAGCTTTTCTAAGAAATTGGGCGGCTTCCACAGAAGGGGAAAATAACCATTTGCTGTGAGCTGCTGCTTTATTGAAAGCGAAAAATTTCGACAGTTTGACCTAGCTGTAATAATCGTGATCGTCAGTACAAGAGATAGTCAATTAGTTAAATTTCTCATAACTTTTGTCATGTCACTGACTGATCAATTCGACCTAAAAACCAACAACTACCTGATTCAGACAACAACGTTCAACCAGTCACGGGTCCGGCGGGATTCTGCAACTCTTAGCCTAACCACCCTAGACTATTTAGATTCAATCCCTCTAATGAAGTGCTCCATACCTAGATACTGATTTACGCAGGAAATTTTCCCATCATATTCTACCAACACCACGAACACAAAACTGTTCAAGTACCTAATGTTTTATCACAGCTTATGCTCTCAACGGCCTCATAGGAGGACCGACCAGACATTTGCTGCGTAAATTCGATCTTGTGCTAATAAGCGGATATCACGATATCGCCGCAAACATCTCAAATTGGTAAATCCCAATCAAGTCTTTTGTATATCTTAAGACACTTAATCCGATATATAACCAACTGGCGAAACGCGACTACCCAACTAACTAAATCTATTTACCTCAGACAATAATTCTTTCCCATCGCATAAAACAAGGTTCAGCTTCGAGCCCCAACCCAATCCTGCCAAACACAATCGTTTTTGCATTTCCAAGATCCAAAACGCCAACCTCAAAACATACGTGAAACTGTCGTTCAGATGATCGAGAGAAAAAACGTGGCAACGTATCTTAGGTCTTCACTAAAGAAGCCCAATATTCATCCTTCATAACTCCAGTTCAGACAGTTTTCAGGCATAAGCAAACATGAATCTCACCTTCTCACAGGAGGATAAAGCTATTATTCTAATCTTTCATACCAAAGTTGAAAAAGGGTAGAACGGAGGAAACCTTGACGAACACCGCCCCTTCGTTGATGAACTCGCGTTGAAACAACGACGTGAAACACAAACTCGACATTTTTTTGTGGAATACGTTGAGAGCGAAATGAATTTCTCTCATTTACCTTTCAGTGAAAGGCTAGGCAACAGAATGCACGATCGACGAAGTTGAACGCCGTTTTCATATGAAGATGCTCATAGATCTTGGGTCTAGAGAACGTGCGCCTATGTCCTAAGATATGCTACACAGTGAAGATGTGGTCGATATCATCCTGACCGGGTTTGAAATCAGCCTGAGTTCCACACACAAAGATCGCGCAAGTAGGGCAAGCGGGTCTTCGTTAATCATCAAAATAGATTTAACAAACGACCCCAAAATTGCTTTCACTGCTGCAGTGCTGATCGAGACTTACTTTGTCGGAATTCTTGCTGCACAAAAATAATAGTGTGGATTGAAATAGGGTTAACATAGAATTTTCGAATTATTAAAGAAATACCTTAGGCCTATTTGCTGAGGCATAATTTCAAATGAAATATTGATTTGAAAAATAAATTTGCTGATCAGGTGATCCACTTAGCCTTCCTAGGACAAACTATCGAGCTCTTTTCCGTAGGGACATTACCTGCACATTGTTGACAAGTATATTCCATTATCAAATGAGTAAACTTTTCGTGGTCGGAAATGGACATGGCATTAACCTCTCTAGTTTGAAGTTACACCAGATAAAAATAAGTGGTGACTGCAGATGAATTCAATCCCTTTACGTTCTCTCATTGAACATTCGAAAGTGGACCAGGAGGTAAACAATACAGGAATGAAACCTTGTCTACCGAGTTTCAAGCAGATCTCTTTATATATATATATATATATATATATATATATATATATTATATTTGCACATATTTATATATCTGTACACAAGTTGGCGAACAAGCTCGTTTCAGTGATCGTTTACTCATCGCCATTACCATCACTATATATATCCCCACCCATATTTGTAATGACTAATCCAATTCCTTCTATTAGTGAAATATTTTGTCAGACTAGATATTAGTGATGTAATGGCAATGAAGTACGAATCACTGAAAACGAGCTTGTTCGCCAACTTGTGTTTTCTCAATGTGCTCAGTGGTAATTTTCAAGGAATATCTGTACACGTATATGTATATAACAACCTTCCGGTTTTTATTCAAATAGCGAACGACGTCATCGGTCAGCAGCTCCCAACCCTTGTCCTTATGAGAATTGGCCATCGATGCCCGCACCGTGAGGACCGCATTGAGCAAAAGAACACCTTGGCAGGCCCAACCTGTAAGATCCCCATGGTCCGGTGGCCATTTGGCCGAATCCAGATCCTGAACACTCGATTTTATCTCTTTGAACATGTTGACGAGACTGGGCGGTGGAGGAACTGGCCTCTGCACTGAAAAAGCCAAACCATGAGCTTGTTTTGGACCGTGGTACGGATCTTGTCCGAGTATAACTACCCGCACACTGGACGGCGAACAAAAGCGGCTCCATGAAAATACCTGGACCAAGACAAAAACCGACGACAGCCATCGAATGCCCAAGAAAATGAACATAAAAAGGATAGCGGAACGGTTTAGCATACTCTAACAAATTATACCTAATATACAACTTATTTGGTTCGTAAACTACTGAAACAAACATGACGAACTGCATCAGACCTATATTCATAAATTGTTATCCAAAAAGAAACCAATGAAGAGGGTGTACCGAAAGTCCCTAAATCGTCAATCACGAAGGCTTGGATATAACCTAAGCCTTTGACGTACTTAAGTTACCTCCAGAGAAGTCACCTATCAGTGAGGGCGTCAGCGGCCCACGGCCGTGTAAGTCAGTGTCGGATAGGTGAAACATGCGGTGAAGTTGAGTGCCTTTCCGAAGCGCAATGGCTAAGGCGTTCGACTCAAAATCGTTCGTCCCGGGTTCGCATCCCAGCTTGGGTGCGGTGGACAGGCATTGTTGGTGATTGCCAACAAGGATAAACAGCTGTACAGTGCTCCCATGATTTCTTAATGGTGGGTTGAGAGATGACATTACATGGTGAATTATTTCATGAGAACATACAATCTCCTACTACTAACACGGAGAACGGTCGTGTTGGTCGACCAGAGGCCATTTTGATGGCTCATATGTGATCGAGCAGGGCGAGAATGAACTAAAATCGAGACGACCGAATGCAATTGCTTTAGTCAGTGACCATGGTATCAGCATTTCAAAGCAGTGATCAGTCGATGGAATGGCAAAAATGTGAAATGCGTAATCCGTAGATTGGTTCACGTAGGTTTAGGTACACCCCCGTCCCAAGGGGAATACAGAGAAAATAAGTGATATGGGGTGGTGCCGCAGCTAGTGGCATTTGAAATCTGACGCATACCCACCAGCTTACGGTAACCATCACTATTCTTCATCCATTTGTTTTGAGAATATGGTGTTGTGAAGCAGCAATCAAATTCAGAACATATTGGCACGAAGGGAAATAGAACTGAAGGTTGAAAGGAACGGTTGAGAAGCCGACATTCTAAGTCGAGGTTATAAAGTGTCCTACTAATTGATAACCAACGGGCCCGAGGTTCTGAAAATCAACGATAAAACACAAACCGATAGTTGATATCTCGCGTGTTGAGACCCCATCAGTGACGGAACGAGGAAGGTTACTGAAAATGATGGGGCACTCTATAGCCAAATGCAATGAGATTCAGATAAGAAGTAGAACAATGATCAGCCAAATTAATTTCACTTATAATTTCAAATTTGCTGACCTGATCAGGTGGTGGGTAAATCGGTGTGCTACCCGCTCTCTCCTTAGCAACGAAATCGGCCAACATTCGAAATTTATCTGAGACGATACGATTTTCTAAAACAACAATCCATTCCGGATCCAAAAATTTGATCAACTCCAACACGGAATGGCGAGAATCGGCGGAAAGCCTCCGCCTTAACTGTGCAACTTTTTGGTTCACACGGGAACGATTGATTCCAGCGTCCGACTTCCCGAGCACATCATTGAGATTAAGGTTTTCTTTATCTGTAGGAGGACAGTTGAGGTGATAGACAAGAAGGAAACCAACAAAAGATCAGAATAACCGCATTAGAAAACAGGACAACGCAAGAATGCACATAAGTGATGTGATACGACGATCGGTCGGAATTGAGTTCTATTTTACAAATGGTTAGGAAAAAACACGAAAAGCGGATGGTAGGTAAGTACCACAGTCGAACAGAATTGCCAGACACAGCAAAGCCTCGATACTAAAACCGCCGAATGATAACCATGAAGAAGCTAGACAAAGGACGAAATGGAACAGCGAGTAAATCAGCGTCATTCCATTCACTATTTGGGAAACATCAAAATTATGCGCATATATCTGAAACTTAGTCTGAATTGGCTAAAAACGTTTCGCATTCACGGATTTTTGAGTGTGCATCTGATCGTATTTTGCATGGTGGAACACGGAAAATCAATGGCACACACTAGGTACGCGTAAAGTAGGGATGCACGAGATGGATCACATTGCAAGCCTATATGAAAGACACTTCGATGAGTCCCTTGGATGGCAGTTCCAAATAGTCCTGACATAATTCCGAGGTACTGCAAGCAACGGCTTAGAGCGGTCATAGACGAAGCCGTTGGAAATTATTTCCATAAAACCATCTTATCTGAATACAACTTCAGCCCAAGAACTGATAGTGTGCCTCTGTTCCCAAAATACTGACATGTCACAGATTTCAGTTTCACAGTAGGACCTGAACGAACGGTTTTGTAGGAAAACAGCTCACTTTGAGAACCGTCCAACATAAGATCATCACCTGTTCATAACAGATCGGCCGCGCAAACCCAAGACCCTTTCGCTGAGATGCCTGGTCTACTTGAGCACCTCCGGACAATCCACTTAACCACGTTTGTATTCCAAATATAGTTTGTTTAATCATTACATGAGTGAGTTAAAGGTATGTATTACCCAGGAAACTATTAAGTTTCCTGTACTATAATTGCGCTGTACTAGTTTCGTTGGAATTTTCGCTGGCTGAGTCCTCTCAATTACCGCACTGTTCCGATCTTCTCTATTGTTTCTGGCTGAAGGCCCCGTACTGTACTATCGTTTAGTGACTTACTTCATACTGACTCAAAACAAACTATTGGATTCGTTCAGCAAACCGTAGCCTTGCACTATACCATTGTGCATATAGCTGGTAAGGCTAAGGTTTCACCAGATCGATGTTAGGATAATCCACACGGCTTCTTGGCCAGCTAGATTAGACCGGGAATCGGCAGTCTCATTGGGGGATATCGGCTCGCATAAAAAGAAATAAGGAAACAGCAAGAGAACCGCTTACTCAACGCTGGGCTATCAAGTTTTGCACGCTTTATGTGTGGATCGAAATCAAAATTTCCGGATGGGTTATGGTCCTGCTGGGGGTCTTTCGAATATGTATCCTCAGTACTGCCACCATCACTTGCAACATGGTTATTTGACTTGGGACTAGAAAAGAAAGCCGTAATTGACCGCTGGCTCATCAACACTGAGGTTTTCCGCATCCAGCTGTAAGGAGAAAAAAAAACGATTATCAGATTGGGAACGAACCGGGCGTGAGGGAATTGTATGGCAATTGGTATTGCGCCCGAGAGTTCAACATCTATTCCACTGGTTGCAGGTCCTTGCGCGACGCTGGGCCGAGACGGATAAACTGCGATCAGTATGCAGGTGCGGCGTGAGTCGAAGGCAAATGTATACAAAGAACAAATCGTGAACTAGACCGACCAATCAGGATGAGCGGACCGGATTGGACAAAAAATGCCGTGAGCTAAATCACGTGAAATGCATCGAACACGATGGACCAATCAAAACGCGACCCGGACAACCGATGAAATGATGGCAGTCGCACGGGCGCAATAGTGCAGGCAAAGCAACCCGTAGATGAGATGATTTCACTCAATGGTCGAGAAACTGTGCTGATCGATTTTGCTTGTTTTCACTTGAGATAGTGGGAATGGATGATAACGATCCAAAGACAGAATGGGCACTCTGAAGAGCAGATTTCGAGACAAACGAGGATACATGGCACAGGGGTTGTTCAGGTCAGAATTAGAGAAGCGGTCAGCAATAGCAACAGAACTAAGAAAAGCCAATGGAACTATTGCCAATCAGCGAGAGAAACATAACATGCAGGATTTTTACGCCGAATGTCTTATTTAAACGGCAATCAATGAGTTAAAATTAGAGGATGAATAAAAGCACCAGCCACTTAAAAATTGAAACAGCTCGTGAAAATCTACCAAAATGGTATTAAATCGACGGGAAATTTTAGAGTGCAGGTGCAATAAAGCGACCATACCTTGAAAACAAAAGAAAGCCAGTCGGTGCATACAAGAATTAGGCCGTCATTAGCCATTTAATCAATTAACATTTAAGAAGCCAAATAACAGTTAGTAAGTCGCGTTAGCATTGCCTGTTAAAATATGATTGAAATTTTGGTATGAACTTGTTACTTTCGGCTTAACGTTTCTCTTTGAACCCATAAATCAAGGAGCACCTATATCGACATAAGGTAACAGGTGGGTAGGGGGAGAAGAGCGTTACAGATTTACAGAGTAATATTGTGCGGAACACCTAACCACAGCATACTGAATGCCTTAGTCTCCAACCGCTGTGGGTATGAAACAGAATACACAACAGGAATGAAATGTACAAAAAAAATCAGAAAAAAGTAACTATTCAGAGATATTTAGATGATTTATTTACTGCGAAAAAGATTAGAAGAGAACCCGTGAAGGATACTGGTGAAAGAAGCCATCAAAAGAAAACGGCAGCTGGCCTTTTACACCCTGGAAATTCTTACACTGGGAAGTGCTCCAAAAATGTGGCATTACATATGAACAGCACTATCGCTGAGCAACCCTAGAAATGACTGGAACTATTTAACTGACAGTGCACACTGCATCAAACCCATCCGAGTTACTGACAGCGCAAATCTACCACGGTCTTTTGAGCTGGACTTTCACAGTGATATCTTTTACACAATCTCAAAAACAGCAACAATTGCAAACAGAATGATGAAGGCAACCCGTACAGCAAAACAAGTTTTGGAAGAGAAGCAATATAGATTATCTTTAACTTAAAATTAGATAGCAAAAGTGAACAATGATGACGGAAATGATGTCAGTATTATGAACGTTTGTTCCCATGGTGAGGGAGAAAACCGTATTAGTGGAAATTTCATTGCACGTGAATGACAGACACACATATTGCCAAAAAGCTATAAGTGGCTGATGAAGCATTTTAGTGGGGATAAACAAGCGCTTCTGGGGAACGGAGGAAGGACAGGAAATCAGTGCGAATCTCTTTCACACTGAATGTGAATAGATACAACAGATGGTACGTGGAATAGTAAAATAAAACAGCACAGAACTGAGTGTAATGCTAGCAGGTGGGGTTAGATAGGGGATGGTAGGCAGCATCGACATCGGCCGAATAAACAGTGGATCAAACCATAGGCAGGTAGAGATAAATAAGTCAAACAATCGGTTGATGTGCGCAGCTAATACACGTGCAATTCGGGAAATATGGTGTGAAAAATATCACCAAGAACAGGTAACTAATGAGCTTCTTGAATCGGTAAAGTTTGCTCAGCGCAGCAAATCCGTTTTGTCGGTGATTCCGGATTGGAACAGGCGATCACATAAGCGGGCATGACTGGAATTGGTAAAACAGGGAAAGTAGAGAATAACCGTGCGCACTCATGACTAGAGTAGAATACAGAACTGCACACACAGTCCAGCTGATTACTAAAATACCTGGTATGAGGAGCCGCTCGATTCGGCATCTTTTTCCCGTAGTTCACCCTCCTAAATAAAGAAAATTACAGTTTCCCACTCCTAGGGAAAACGAGATAACCAACAGAGAAATAGACGAATGCTGAGCAAACAACACGACGGCCCAAATAGGTTAAAAAGACCGGGATGCCCAGGGGTGTGAAACAGCCCCGTGCAACAAGGTGCATATAACTGTTCATACTGATGAAAACCTTTCTCCCAATAAGTGATCCAGAAACTTGTGGTTTTACCTGATCCCAACGGCAAAGTTACTCGATGACTAATTAATTCACAGAAGACCTAGAAGTTGAATTACCACTTCTACTAACGCGGGGCTGTGAGTTGCGATCTGCAGTAAACAACAATGTGCAACTCTGCTCTCTGAATCAAATCATAACAGTGAACACTCGATCACTCAACGATGTATGAACACTACGACGAAAATACCGATATTCACCACCTTGCTACCTGTATAAACGAACGAGTTATATTGCCCGTGAAAGTGCCAAACAGAAGTCGATAGAGGTTAAAAAAAGTCAGTATCTCTAATCTCCGTGCATCCGGATCAAATCTACAGAGTGGCTCCGTTATCCAAATTTTATAAAATAACTGAGATTTGGCAAGAAGATTGCCGGGGAAACAAGATAGGCATGATTACTCTAATTGGGGGTGAAAACATCAATTGGGAAAAATCGGAAACCACTTGTATTAGATGCAGTATTGAGGTACAAACAGAAACCTTGACAGGAACTCACACATGGATTGTATCTCCTTGTCGGGTGGGTATCCTGCAAACACGAATAAAATAAACAAAGTAAATGACATGAACGAACTTCGCAAACGAAGATAATTCCATCTACACTGATGAACGAATCCACACAAGTTATCGACATGTAGAACGACACCGCTAAATTACATCAAGGAACAGATAGGGTGTACACAGGGGTCTAAATCACATACCAAAAATTGTTGATACCGAGTATAGGACGCTGGACTGAAAGCCGCACCACCTCCTTGTCCTGTCTGAGGCCTTCTCTCCGAGAAACGAGCAACCCCAGTTTTCATTTCTTCGTGATCATCGATATCACTTTCGTCAGAAGTTTCGGCGGTTTCTTCATTTACATTGTCATGGGCCGGTGAATCCACATTGCTGTTTTCATGGCCTCCCTCGGAGATATGTTCAATTTTCGAGACTGCTCGGACCTAAATGAAAAAATTTCGTACAGTCAGAAGGAACTGTAATACTTAGTGAGTATAAATAAAGATAGGGGAATAGCACAATTATTAAACACCAATGACGGGAACAGCTTTTGATGAATAACACGGTGATATCTACTAGATAAACAGCGAAAAAACAGTAGGACAGAAAAAGGCCATTGCAGAATCTGAATAATGACCCTAGAATTTGAAGGGACAGAAAACTGTTTAGGGTCAAATTAGGCTATGCGCGACAATAAGGTGGAAGGGAAGATGGGACTGAAGTAAATAAATTCCTGGGGTTACTAAGGCCCTCCGCTTCGAGAAGCTCAAAAACCAATCCATTCAATAATCAACAACTGGAATCGACACTTTACTAGGGGACTAAGGTTACTGAACCTGGAAATACACCTATACACGTAATTAGTTTTGGCGACTGTTTGTAACGAACGTTTATCACGATCGCCTTACAAAACGAACATGCATTTATCGGACTCTCCAGACACCATTGTTAGGCCAGTAATGAAAAAGAGGTGGGAAGTTTTTCCGAGTGTGTGAGGTACGGGGTTTCATCCTTAATTTAATTAGTCCAATCTGTTGGCACGCGAACTTGTTTCGAAACTACATAAAGTTCATTATCTCGGATATTTTGGTAGCGATTGGAGACGATGTCAGTGGGATTGTAAGGAATTTGAACACCATATGTGCACAAGCTAACCTTGTAAAAATTGACATAAATCCGGTGCTGGGTCACAGCGGATTACTTACCACGCCACTGGGATCGAACAAAGTGAAATCGGAATCATGATAATGCATTGGTGAAGCCCCGGTGAAAATGCTTAGGCTACGGAGATCGCCTGATTCCGGTTTGGTTTTCTCCTCTAACGGAAGTAAGTTGACCTGGAACAAGAAGGAAGATAGAATTGGTCGCCTCTTATTGGGTTACTTGTTTTCATCGACAAAGTTGCTGCGAAAAGCGCTACTGTGTTGTAATAAGTGTGGTACCAGCAGTTGATAAAAATTAGTTTTGTTAAGGAAATGACTATGCGCCACCAGTTCCGCGAAACTCATCCAAAAGAGTGAATTGACAACAACCGGTGATTAAACGGGCTTTAAACAATAGTCGACAGGATAACAATGATTCGCACCGCGGTGTGCCTCAGCACCCGAAGATTCGTCGACTTCATTCTCAAACAGAGAGGAAAAAATGTCACTTCTAATATGTCAAATCTATGCAACGTGTCAATTGCAAATAATGCTTTCACGGCACAAGGTTGAATGCCGAAGTAAAAAAACATGGATTTTTAAAGTGTTGCTCAACCACTTTCATTTTCTGTACATTTGCGCACAGCGGTCAATGTGACTATTTCATGGTCAATAAATCGTCAAAACTATTGGTTAACAATCCATGGATGTTTTGGGATGCTGTTCTTTTCTCTTACCTTTTTTCCCAGTTCCTAAGTAACTGGTTAATTTTACCACTTCTCTAGGTGCGCTGATGATGTTTCCCTTCCTCAAATCGTTTCTAATGACGAAGACTTTCAAAATATTTCTAACAGCTTGTGTTCTAGTCCTGATGTTTTTTCTGTACAAGCCGCTTTAAATGTTAACAAATCTAAATTTTTCCAATGCCGATCTTTTCTCTCTCCCGGTCTGCTTGACCATCTGAACCGCCGTTCAAATCATTACCGCTTACCAAGGGTGATTCTGCAAAATATCAACGTTTTCATTAAGGAAAATCTAAAGTGGATTTCTCACAGTTACACCAGTGTAAAGAATCTTCGAAGGTTATCAGGCCAGATCAGAAAGCTTTGGAAATGCAAAATGAAACAGAGCACCATCTGCCATTTTATGTACAAATGTTCTTTCGATTCTAACAGTTCTCTTCTACTTTTGGAAAAAAGCGAAATTCTCCGCCGGGGTCGATCAATTATTGGCCGTGTTTGTTTCCCACCACTGAACGAACTGTCCATTAAACTGTGCAATCAACATTTATCCACATATGAAAAGTCTGTTCAGAAGAACCCTTCGAATCCTACTCATTCACTGCACGATGATGCCTCAAAGTACTGTTCTCATACTTACACATGATGCGCTTTTTGTTCCGTGCCCTCCAAAATTAACATCGTTGGGAACTACATTGCTTCTCTTACTTAGCACGCATCCTTGCAACCCGGGGTCGTGTTTTCAGCTGAGAAACCTATCATAAGTACTGAAATAATTTACTTAAAGAGCTTTTCTCCCTTTTACAGTGTGACAAGTTTACCTGTTGTTTTCCGTCACTGCTGTGACTGAAATGCAACATTTATGTATGCAAAAGTGTACACAGCACAAAGTGACTAGTGAGAATAGTAGAGAGTATTAGGGTTGTATTTCCAAGAAACGTTTAAGTCAACGCGGAAACGTGCGACAGCAGTTCGCGGAAGGTATCGTAAAAACAACTATGTCGTGAACGCTGACATTCGAAACCCACTGGGATAAAAGCAAAACAATCTATAAATGACCAAACAGCGAAGGAAGTCGCATGTCCTTTTAGTTTATAAGAATTACTGTGGGGCAGGCAAGACAGGCATCTGAAGTCCGTTTTGCACGTTCGTTCATAAAGTACCCATTGATAAGTTGAACCTCACAACTGTCAATCTGTTTCATATAGTCCTTCAACTGGGGTTAATTGGAGGAATAATGAATAACGAACGACGAAGAGGATGAAGTCAAAGAAGATCCAAAACCACAATGTCGCGGACTTCGCAGCGGAACATATTCGAAAGAAAAAAAAACACTTCCGAAAAACGTAATTACGCAAAAATTTTGAACAAAAATTTGAACACTTACGCGAATTTCATCATGAGGTTCCAACCGTAGGCTCTTGCAAATCTGCTGTGACACATGGTCGCTGGCGCATTTGAAATCGAGATTCCAACCATTAAGATCGACCAACTGCGGATGGATAGATGAAAGGTGAATAACAAACAGACTTAAATGACTTTAAGCGTATTAGACAAACATCACTTCAGAATAATTTTTCTGCACTTCAGCGAAAACGAAAATAACAAGCAGGCTTTGGTCCGACAATTTCATTCCCTGGCGTAAGCGTGGTAAACATTCTGAGATAGTGTTTAGAATACAAAGACTGGATCAACAGGTCAAAATCTGACGCAATTCGAAAAATAAATGTCCTTGAATAGAAACGGTTCACTGAACAAAATACGCATGAGAGAAACAAACTGCTATCGGCCACCATCGATTGAACATTGGGAGCGGCTGGCAGTTTCGGATTAAGACCAGGGTAGTTAAAATGATTTAACAAGTCGTTCACATGAAAACAGTGATCCATACAAAAGCTTGATTATTATTGATTCTGCCGCGGCTAAGTATAGTTATTGAACCGCCTCTGACCAATGTCCCAATACCTTCCAGACATTGCCGTTCGTCTGGTGTAAAACATCCACAAGGGAAGCTATGGTTTAGACAGTCTTAGATCTCTTGACTGACATCCTAAGCCGGGCCGGCGATGCTGTATTTCTTTGAGAGCTGCCGTGTCACTTTTGTGCGAGGATGCCACTCTAGCGTTACTTGCATCAAAGCCAGATGGAATTATTCCGTTGGTTACCGGCGATCTCACGATGATAGACTGTGATCAGAAAGTCGCAGCTGCTAAGCACAAGCGGATGCAATCTGTTCCTACCAAATCCTGCTCCGAAAACAAGAAAGCAGAGACAGCTTTCCCATCACTGAACACCGATGGCCAGGTGATACAGAGTCGCGATTAGACGGCAGGAATTCAGAAAGGCAAACCCAGAGACTAACCAATCAGCATGAGTGGTTCCTGTTACCTTAGGAAGCGACTTGAACCACGTGAGGCTGAAAATCGTTAAATAAGAACCAAAGAGATGATCACCCGATAAACCCAAGAAATAGATAACAGTCGTATAGACAGTGATCTCCACTCGTGACTCCTAAAAACCGCAGGTTTCTTTACGAAAATGAGAACTGTCCGCCTAACTAGAGCTTCCACCAGAGGGGACCGTAAAGGACGATTGGTGGACTGCAACAGAAGCCACTGCTAATTGATGCCCTAAAATAAAGAGGGCAAGTAGTTTCTGGGAGCAAAGCGACCACCATAGTTTCGTATCCCCGGTTTATCTTCGTCACTTGTGGAAAATAAGAAAAAAAATGAGCAGATTCTTGTGGGAGAGCGATGAACAGGCCGGTTATACATCAGGCTAATAAAAATCGTTATCAATTTGTATACAGTCGATGTGCTTGATAAAAATTTCCAAGCGAAGAAGCAAAAATCAAACGCAAGATAAGAAGTTAAGGCAATATACAATAGGGGGAAGAACGCTATTAATTGCACCGCTGGGTAACGTCAAATAATCTCCATTACTTGGGAGGGGAAATCTCGTGCAACCCGACTGGACAACCAAACCAGACCTACAAGAGATAGTCAATTAGTTAAATTTCTCATAACTTTTGTCATGTCACTGACTGATCAATTCGACCTAAAAACCAACAACTACCTGATTCAGACAACAACGTTCAACCAGTCACGGGTCCGGCGGGATTCTGCAACTCTTAGCCTAACCACCCTAGACTATTTAGATTCAATCCCTCTAATGAAGTGCTCCATACCTAGATACTGATTTACGCAGGAAATTTTCCCATCATATTCTACCAACACCACGAACACAAAACTGTTCAAGTACCTAATGTTTTATCACAGCTTATGCTCTCAACGGCCTCATAGGAGGACCGACCAGACATTTGCTGCGTAAATTCGATCTTGTGCTAATAAGCGGATATCACGATATCGCCGCAAACATCTCAAATTGGTAAATCCCAATCAAGTCTTTTGTATATCTTAAGACACTTAATCCGATATATAACCAACTGGCGAAACGCGACTACCCAACTAACTAAATCTATTTACCTCAGACAATAATTCTTCCATCGCATAAACAAGGTTCAGCTTCGAGCCAACCCAATCCTGCAACAACGTTTTGCACTTCCAAGATCCAAAACGCAACTCAAACATACGTGAACTGTCGTTCAGATGATCGAGAAGAAAAACGTGCAACGTATCTAGGTCTTCACTAAGAAGCACAATATCATCCTCATACTCCAAGTCAGACAGTTTCAGGCATAAGCAAACATGAATCTCACCATTCTCACAGGAGGATAAAGCTATATTCATAATCATTTCAATTACAAAGTTGAAAAAGGGTGAACGGAGGAAACCTTGACGAACACCGCCCCNCGTGATGAACTCGGTTGAAACAACGACGTGAACACAAACTCGACATTGTTTGTGCGAATACGGAGATAGGCTGTCACAACGAGACTACACCTTGACGTGGTGTGACAGCTTGGGTGCCTCCATGATCCAACGAGCTATACAGGATGGCTTATCTCAAGCCGAAGATCCAATCATGCCTGGAAGGTCAATGGGTAGAGGCCTGACGAAGTAGTCTCCTGGTCCTCCAAGTTGGGGGGTTGATCTGAGTTAGCAACTCAGCCGGAAAAGCGAGTGGGAGACTTATTGATCCAAGTAGATGGGCGCCCACTCAGCTATTCCCCGCTGCCTTGCGGTCAGGTTCTTGTCAGAACCAAAGGCTTTGGTTGAGAACCCTGATCGTTCTTCTGCTTAGTGGCTGGACTCCCTGGCAGCACCCGCCCATCAGACTCCATGAGTTGCTTGCCTACAGAGAATTCCATACTGCATCGGTCGTCGCGCAGCATAATCAGGATCGCGCTGCCCATTGCATCGAACGGGATGGGTAGTGATATGTATCCTACTGCTCAGAATTCCCTCTCTTTCATTCAACCTGTCTCTTCTGTCTCCAACCCAATCTGTTTGCCCCTTCTGCCTATCCATAGTATCTCCATTGATAACACGCCCGATACTCGCAACGGTTTATTGTCAGGTAGTGTAGTAGGTGGTTTTCAGTCTGTTAGCTCACATTTTCTCAAGCCTTGTCAGCCTCTGCATCTGGGTTCCTTCAATGTGCGCTGGCCAACAGGCGTGTTCGGTTCTGACAGTGTACTCTCCTTTGATTGATGTCTGCTGCGTGAGTGAAACACGAATTCAGGATTCGAGTAGAGTAACTCAACTAACTGCGCCAAATGTCTTGTCAAGATATTTTCTTCGGACTTCAGGAGACGAAGCAGCTCAAGCTGTGGGTCAACGCGGGGTAGGAATAGTCTTGAGTGAGAAGACTGGAGCAGCCCTTCTAGACTGGATCCCAGTCAACAGTCGCTTGTGTGCCATGAGACTGCAGGGATCAGTCGGCGTCCGAAAGGATAATAGTGTTAAGCGCGGTTTATTTGTCATCTCGGCATACGCTCCAACAGACTGCAACACTGACATGGAGAAGGACGAGTTTTACGATAACCTCGTCACCCTTGTTCGAAAGAGCAAACGCTCCGATATTATGGTGGTAGCAGGTGATTTTAATGCACAAGTTGGAAAACTGAGTGCATCGGAGTCCTGTTTAGGTGGGCGATGCGCCTTGCCTGCACAGCGAACAGACAACGGAGAAAGACTTCTCCAATTCTGCGCAGATAATCATTTATTCCTATCTAGTACAAATTTCCGATACAATTCGCGTTGCATAGCGACATGACGTCCGCGTATGTTCTGAAATTTACTGCGGAGTAGAGGCTTGATTAGCAGAACCTGAAGGCATTGGAAACCGGCTCTATTTTGACGAGTGCATCTTTTGCGAATACTGTTTATACGACGGATGATAATGTCCCCTAGCAGTCAGGATATCAGTCAACAAACTAATTCCTATGAGTACCTATCACCTTTCTTACAGATGGGCACTATCTCCGAGTCATACCAGATCTTAGGAATCTGTTCTCGTGTACAGAAATATCACAGTAATTTCGTTAAATCGGGGACTGGCAATGCTCCACCGTGGCTGAGGAAGGACAGTCACGAACCATCTATTCAAGCAGGCGTGCTTTCTGACTAAAGGAACCAGGTACTTACTCGATCCGTTTTCTTTGGAAGCATAGATGAGAGTTACACTACCGAATTCAGCCAGCTAAACTGCTCCCAAAGACACTACCCAATGCTCCAGCCGACGATTTTGAAGGTCTGCTAGTGAGCCGTCAGATTCCTTACTCAATTCGCCTTCGCTTGGCTTCCGTGGACCAATATTCCCAACCAGATGGTCAAGGTTATAGCTGCTGTGATTTCCAACATCTTATCAATCACCGCTAGTGGCCACTCCTCATTAGCTGTCGTCTCAAGGAATTGAGCATCTCACGGCATGTGGTATTTGTGGGCACAGATCTGTAAGCGTCCAACAGAGCAACTGCAGTCAAACATATCCGTCGTTTACGAGGACTTCTTTGATCTGCTCTCAACATGTGCTCGCACTACGAGCATCCCTTTTTGACGATAACTACGTTGAAAGCACCGACCGCAATTGAAATCGTTGGATAGAACGCCTGGTTTTCGTGTTGGTGTGACAATAGACTAGACGTAAATAAAAGTGGACTCGGACCAAAAGACGATCTGGGTCCACGGGCATGGACGAGAAATGAACAATCTGAAACAGTGAGTGCCCTTTATCCAGTTGAACAGCAGAGAAGACTTATAGTATGAGATGTTAACATCTCATGATGCCCTTTTCAACTGCTTATGTAAAACTGAAGTGAACCGTCATATGGACTGTGTGCAGCAAACTATTGACGTCATCTCCATGGCAAACGCAGAGTCTGTGTTAAGGGTTTTTTCTGTGCAATGCACAGGGTTATTTGATCATACTAGCGTTGTCTTGCTGAAATCGAGACTCCTCCGACTGGCGCTGTGTAACAAAGGTTGATCCAGATTGAACCTGACTGGCTAGTCGCCTCCAGTTTCACAGGTTCATTGTCTCATCTCAGGATTTCATTACACACGACGCCCCCGCTCGCCTCTGAACGCGCAATGGAAAGCGGCCAACTTTCGGCTTCTTTTTCAGCCGCACGATCAGTCATGTGTACCCAGTATCGATTTGCCAACCTGACCTGGTTTCGAGGTATCCCGTAATTTTCACTTGCCTTTATATCTGGGCGTGAAGTTTCTGCGTGAAATGAAATATATTCCCCTGACAGTGTTCACAAGTCTCACTGAATGCCATATAGGATTCACAGGTGTTCTACGCATCTGCTTACAACAGACCGGAGGAAACTGGCGAAGAGCAGCACAAGGATGGATATGACAATTGCCGTGAGACTGGAAACAGTCCTGTGTGAAGGGAGAGGAAAGACAACTTTCCTAATCTATGGAAATGTGCCTTGAACGTGCGTGCGCCATGGTAAGTTGTGCGATAATATAATGCCAAAGCATCTGAGAGTTGCTGACACTGGAGTGTATTCTCTGGTCGCGGAAACAGAAAGAACTGGTGAGGACTGTACCCGGTTCATGGCCGAGTAAGACAAAAACAGAACTCGTGGCATTCAGGTACATTCATAGAAAGACAGCGGGACGAGGATCAGTTTTAAAAGTTATCTAACTGGTTTTAAATTTTGGCTATTCCAGGAGTTTGTGATTCGCATCCCAAGACAACGTTCCTGACCCTTAATAAGCGATAAGGATGGAAAGAATGGAAAGGGGCTAAGTGCAGAAAAAAAGAATACTAGGCAAAATGTTACACCTCGTGTGACACTGGAGTGTACGGGAAGGAGGTAATATTTTTTACCACGATGGAACGTGAAACGCTGTCGATTTGGGCTAAGACTACTGTGAAACTCAAAAAAACGAAGATGTCTGCGGCAATATGGACCCGTCAATCATTGATGTGTCCAATCTCCGATTCTCTATCCGCAGCTCTTGTTTGTTTTCAACATACATTAGCGATCTACCTACCTGGCCAAAATACGCTGATAGCGTTGTTCCGCGAGTCTAGATCTGGGACCGGTGATTTCCTTAATCTTTTCAAAAACTCGTCTCTCATTCATGATTCTTTTGTCAGTTCTAGTTTAAAACTTAATTCGTTAAAATGCGTCGAATATTCTAAATGCCGTTCTCACGCCAGGACACGCTCCACTTTTCGTTCCATATTCACCCACAAAAATAACCACAGGAATATGTCTGTTTATTACCTAAGTCAAGTTCTCACCAATCGGGAGCATGTCACATGACTTCATACACAATCTCTCGTAACTACATATATTTTTTGTTCGGATTGTTTTTTGCTCTCTGCGCTTTGATGGGGTGAGCAATGTCCTTTTTGATCGAAACGCGGACACTTGTGTAAACAAGATTTCATGCAAATACGAATTCAGTGACAGATAAAAAACAGACCTGTCTAAAAAACTACACCAAAGTATTTTGTAAACAAAATGCCCTGGTTTTTTACTCAATAAGAAAAACTCCAGGAAGAAGCCGCAGTCAATTAACGGATGTTGATCCGAGAAATGACCCACGGTGACATAATTTGAACCCAGGACGTCCAGGTCGAAACAATATAATGACAATAAGTTAGTCGCCAATGCTCAAAGACCATTTCGAAACATCTTCATCACCGTGAGGCTGGATAAATTACTGATACCACTGTTCTTATACTCATTGTTTCCCCTGTCCATTAAAAATTCCGTACAATATTGCGATATGTCTAGTTCAATTACGTTAAATTTTTAGTACTGATAACAGATACATTTGAAAGAGCCCATTAAATTTACCACCTTGGAAATAACACAGACCAGGTCCCCAAAAAATTCGTTTTTCATCAATAAACCTCAATCTATGAATACATCAGCATATTTTCCAAGTTCCGTGGACACTAAATGCATTAGATAGAGCATTTTTCAAATAAAAATTCATTTTCGCAGCAAGTTTATACAGGAGCTACCGACCATTTCAACCCCTGGTGAACCCATAAACGCCACCAGTACCCAGATTATGGTAAACAAAAGCACGGACACTGATCGACGCAGGTTGTGTTCGGAAACTAGAAAACCAAAACTCAACAAGAGATAAATAGGGAAATAAGATTTGACTGTGTAAGCTGATCAACGATACGACTGTCGGTTAGGTCATTACAGAGATTAAAAAACTCAAAATTTTATTGGAACGTGAAACTACCATGGAATTTTTCGGCTTTGCAAGCTTCCTGGTCTGTTTAAACCGGCAACTTCGTTAAGTTTTCAACATTAAGAAAGCGCACTAGACTGCTCTAGTTAAAAGTAAACAGACGATGGTCAAGCGGTGAACATTGTTGTGCTTGGAC
Organism: Fasciolopsis buskii; assembly: GCA_008360955.1. NCBI lineage: Eukaryota > Metazoa > Platyhelminthes > Trematoda > Plagiorchiida > Fasciolidae > Fasciolopsis > Fasciolopsis buskii. The sequence goes on from LUCM01009406.1 coordinate 138,062, forward strand.
GTAAGTGCGGATCTCAGTTACCCTACAGCGGGCCCGTTTCTTAGGAGGCAATCTTGTCACTGGCCACTGCCACCGTTCCGGAAAATTATACACATTGCAATATGATTAACAAAGGGATGAGGGGACAAAAAGTAAGAGTTACCTCGTCGCCTGCATTACACAAACTCAGGATCCCTCGACCAGATTCGACACTTTGAAAATGAACATCGCCAGTCGCGGTACAAGTTACGCGAATCGCACGACCACCGGAGTGCTCCATATCACGCTTTCGAAGCCAACTGTTTGGGTGACCGTCCAATTCTTCGATTTCACAGATCGCTCTAACCTGGTATGTGAAAACAAGAGATTGGAGTAGCTGTAGTAATATTTAAGAGACCCATTTTGTGCGCAGACAATATGAACAGCCAGATCAACCGGCTGCATGGGAATCTTACGCGAGCAATGCTGACGAAGCAGATCCTAACTAGCCTCGGTTGGTCTGATAGTCAACAGGTTAAAGAGCGATAAACCACAAATGTTTGCCTAAGCGACTAGTACATGTTAATTTAGATTCAATGGAAGCTAATGAATGACAGCCAAACCATGCAAACAAACGGACAATCTCCATTTGGTCATTTGTGTCACTGCGGCTGAGTTACTTCACTTTTAAAAGAACAAGTCAGCTCCGTGGATTTCACAGATCATTGTACTTCACCCCTGCTAGTTGAACGTGAGCTCGATGTAGATCACGATCCAGTCCGCTTTCCATCATCGGACTCCGTAAACCGACAAAAGGCCCAGAATCCGCCCGACTTTTTTTTGGAATGGTCTGTTTTCAGCTGCCTACCAAGAAAAGTAAGCTAACCATGGCAAGGGCCAGCACAGTGCTTGTTTGGTTCGTTCCATTTCGGACCGCCGTAGAATATGACCAAATCACTGCAGCCCTCAACGCCGAGGACGGACGGAGTTTGTCGCTATTACAGTACCGTTGTTTACATCGCGGCGGTTGATTTTAAGGATCTGCTGCAGACACCAGTGATGGAAAGCCGCCAGCATTCGGGTATCATCAGCTTGTAGTGGCCAGGTTTCATACCCAGGGATGAGTAAGCGGCGACAGCAGCATGGCAAGCGCGAATTCTAGTCAACAAGCTAATTTTGTTGCGAGTTCGCAGAGCCTGTTTTAACTCCTGGAAGGCTCTCCTGCAGTTGTCGATCCGTATTACCAATTCATCATTTGCTTGATCATTCGTAAGTGGAGTTTAACTCGGGCATCTGAATGGAGGGACGTATTCGACTGTCTGGCCTTCGATAAAGAGCTGTTAAACTGTGGGTCTGGATTGGTAGCGAAGGCTTTAGTCTATGCCGGGTTTATCTGACTCGATGAAATTCGCAAATCAAACGAGCCTGCACTGGTTGAGGCGTGGCTCGGGAGTCTTCTGACGCGACCAAAATCACCCGTGAACTTAGGTCACGGAGATGTTTCCCAACTAAGCTGCATTCCAAAGCAGTCGCACAATGTCTAACTCTTGTTCAATCAACGGCATAATTAAACACACCTCGTGACACGAGAAATATCTGCCTAACACCGATATGGAATGTGAAATTCAAGGATTCTTCGCCACATACACTAACCTTAGCGACAGTCGCAGAGTAGTATCCCACGTTAATCTAAGAAGCTTCTCGGGCACCCCATTCGATTGAACGCTGGCCCAGAGACATTCGCAACTAACCAAATCTAACGTGGTCCGAAATTCGATGATGCCATTTACTGTTGGCTGATAGAATTTAAAATGTTAATTAGGTTTTCAGCTGAACTACATTCTGATAAGTATTTTGTTGGATCAAAGGAAACTAAAGGACTACAAGCTCTACATCTTTGACTGATTTAATTCGAGAACAACTAATAAGAGGGCGATGCGAACAGCATTCATCAGCTGGACGAGATCAAGCATAACTGCAGCGCATAACCACATACCAAGTCATAACCTGACCACCGAATCGTTTCTTACAGTACGTACGGAGAGCGTGTGTGCGCAGTCAGCCTCGTGGCCACACTCACATCGTCGGTTTCATTTTTACTCCTCCTTTCTCGCATTTACTGGTTTAACCCAATACAAAATAGAACGCTCAGCCAAGTATGTTAACGGCGGTCGACTGCCTTGATTTCTCATCAAAAGAATATCTCCCAATTTCTGTCCTTTTGATCATCACTCAGGCACTAACTGCATTGACCCCGCATAGTGTACACCAGAAGACTGAGAAAGTCGATTAATACTTAGCGCCCGATTCTGTTACCCCAACATTTGAACTATTTCCTCACCACTCATCCTTTTTACCTGTCAATATTACCAGAAAACTAAGAGGATTATGGTATTCTCCAGGCAAAACCACCCGATTTTAGTGATAGTCAACTAAATGTGCTCCGTAATTTGTTTCATTTTCAAAACATCTATTTTGCTTCTTATTCAATTTCAAAATTTTTACGACTTTTCTTAAGCAGACCGCAATCCCAAAGGTGGTGACAGGGCCGGATGCAGTCTTTTAAGCATCATCACAGAAAGTGCTTGTTTTTGAAACGGCTTCTGATTGCATCGTTCTTATTTTCTTCGTCGCGGCTCGAAAACTACGGAGACACTTTTGACATTTGAAATCTGAAAGCCTTTCGACTGTGCATACATACCACTGGTGAAACTGACACGTTTGGATTTGCTCCAGCTCCTGTATGGTAAACAATAAGATGCCCATCTCTAGTCGTAGGGAATAACCGGCCATCCTGATGTCTTCTTGAGGGAGACACGAGGCAAAGATGTCCACATAAATAGCTGGATATATTCATGCCACCAAGGCCAGTGTTGATGCGAGTGGTGAGAAAAATGGATTGGTAGATAGTCTGGATGACAGAAAAGCAAGAATACTTCGCTCGCTGTAAACAATCTCAATTAATAACCTAGGAGAAAATGCTATTAAGCTCTCTGAAGGGACCTGGGATTCGTGGTCGTGCATATCACCGTTCGGTCTGCACACTGATGCATATCGCGTCCGGAATTCACACACAGAATGTGTGAAGTCAGTTTGTGAATGTGTGGAAGTAAGTCATAAGCTGTCCATAGCTGGGACAGGCAACGGACAGAACGGCTGACCAACTGCATGTGCTAAGTATGAGGCAACACAGAGCACTTCTAATGCACGTTTGAGGTGTGAGTGCAACGGAAAGGACAGCTTTCATAGCCGCTAGGACCCGTTATACGGGGTCGGGGGGAGGAACCGACAGCCATGATCCTAAAACTTGAAATACCACAAAACCACATCAGGTTCCAAATAGGTCAAGTGTGGTAACAAGCCGGGTGAGAGTGGTTTGCTGTCTACCGCCAAGGTAATCCGCGGATCTGGGATCCGAACCTCTGACCCTTTTGGTAACAGACCCTTTAACCAGTTGGCCAAGCCCATTATGATGAAAAATCAATCCAGTCGAATTAAGTCACAGTGTACAGTTCCAGAGACATTTTATGTGAAGCCACGTGCATTAAACTTCTCATGAGAGTCAGAGTAAACAGCCGCTGTGATCATTGCATAAATAATGAACTCTCGGATGAGTCATCGTGGAGCATCAACGCCCAAATGACCACTGGAAATCTTAGAAAACTTGAGGTCTGTACGATTATTTTCAGACTTGTTGTATTCAGCACTAATGAACACAGCTTCATATCCGCCGCAAATATGGCATCAAAAATTAAAAAAACAAGGTAGCTTACTATCCTAAACTGGAACAAAAATATTTATTCAGTGAACGGCCTTGAATATCACCTAATATGACCAGGAGAAAACCAACTTTACAACATACTAACCGATAACACTTCTAATATCTCTCCTAAAGTATCAACCAAATACCGTAACATAAAAAGCTCAGACAGGGAAACGGTGAAGCCATTCTTAATGAAGCTCTTGTGGTAGTGCCCTCCTCAGTGATTTCCAGTGGAATTTTAACATGAAACGTTTTACATTTTGCGATGAGAGAAATCGGCATTAAAAACTACATGGTAAAGCCAGATTTTTGGCGATAAACAGGACCAAGGCTAAAGAAACCAGAAAGCGTGAGAAACGTAATAAAAGGTTATAAAGGAGTTACAACGATTACCAATTTCAACTCCCTTTTATGGCAGATGCATAGATGTCATCCTGTCACCGTTCCTGCTTTTTACCTATTCCATTCCTGTGTATTATCACTGCTTGCTAATAAAATATGGTGATAACAATGCACGACACAACCCGCCCCCTTTGATTCTGTTCACGCGCCTGTGCGGGGCGAAGCTACCAAAGGTACCGATGTGTTTTCTGAGCACGATCTGATTATGAGCCCTCGAAGTGACCAAATGCCTCGTTACTTCTACACAATAGTTCCAAGCATTCCGTTCTTGTGGCTTATGATCTGGGCTCATCGATAAAAGGTGAAGTCAAAATTGGAATATTATCCACTTATTACCTTTGAGTTACCATTACCCGCGACATCTCCCGGCTCAACATGTTGTCACTTTTTTTCTTGGAAATTAGGCCTTTAACATCTGTTAGGACCACAAATTTTTCTGCTCCAATTCATTTAACTAGTCGCTTCTTACATCCGCTCGTGTCGGAAGTTAATAGCTCAATGCATATCCGCTTTCCCTGGTCAAACCATTCCATCGTTCTCTTTTGACTGAGTGGATCAAGGTTGAACGTGAGTCGTGACGACCGACTGAAGCTCCTACAGTTGTCGATTGCGCTAGACCAGGTTTTAAAAGAACTAAACGACCTAGTCCACGATATGAGCAACGTCACAAGGGTAGCGCATAATGTTGCAAAAGTTGGGGATTAATTTGCAAGAGTTCGGAATCATTTCATGAAAGCTGGTGCGACAGACGCGACTGATTGTATAAAAATGGTTAAATGGCATGGGCCGCTGATCGTCAAGCGGTCAGCGGCATGGCGTTTCAACTAACAGGTCGCGAACGGTAAGCCACTCATCGCCTATTAACTTCCTCAGTTGGCCGCGATCTAGTTCTTGAAAATTGATGTGACTTGTCTTTCATTATCAAAGAAAGCATGAGATGCAGAAAAAAAGAAGTGGTACGGACAAGCGGGGCATACGCATTGGACAACCAAATATAGTTGTGCTAGCGAACCCATGCACTCATTTTGTTTATTACATGGCCCATGGATATAGCAACAATGATTTGTAGTTGCACAAATATGAATCGCTGAAAATGAACTTCGTTTCCAGTTTGTATTTTTTAAATGTTTTGCAAGATTGCTTTGTCAAGGACTAGTGACAGAAGCAGTGATAAATTGCAATGGTAACCAAAAACTTTCATCAGAGTGAAGATAATCACTTACTGAACCCTGCTCATCTTGCAAAGTGATTACCGATTTGTAAGGTTCCCAGACGGGCGCATCCGTGATCACGTAGAGGTTCGTCAACTGACGCTTCGCTTTTTTGGAGGGAATGTGATGATATTGGTTACCACGAGTTGGACAAACGTGAACCTGATAAAGAGGAAGACAAAATAACGAGTTTTCAAGGGATCAAAGACATCAGTAATCAATGGAGTTACTCCTCGAAAAATAGTCCACTGGCACAAAAACAGCAACAAATGAGAGTTTGCGAAATTGTGAATTAGATAAACTACGAAAGCTTTAAAATCAAAAGGTTACTGTTTTTTTTGTAATCTAAAAGCCAAGACACGCTGCTGAACAATGCTATTGGTGGCGATGGGTGAAAGTGAACCAAGATGTAATGAGCACTGGCATGCAGCTACTTTTCATCTTCAGTTTTCAAGAAAACTAAGTCAGCCAAAGAAAAGATGTTTATAGGAAGGGTCACGAGTGTATAGTTACCTATTTTGTCACACATGCGAACACAATAGTCGGAAGTAGTTTAATTTGATAATGTACACCATTATTATTCGGTACTGTAAAGTAGGATCGAGACCCGGAGCACGTTGGTGCAGTTACTGGCTGTAAAAACTGAACTTAATTGAACTATTGTTGATTTCGCATGGATCTCTTCGCTGATGTTCTCTGCTGAGCTCGTCAGCTACCGGCTTGATCTCGCAAGCGTACAGATAGAATTAGCTGACTCAGGAACTTCAAGCCAATAACTAACCCAGAGAAGTTCGCAAGTATATGCTGCATTTAGTGGCATTTCGCGCACTTCTGATTGCTACGTAAAGAATTTACATCGGACATGTGGAAGATACAGTACCTGTTCGAAGAGTGGTCATTTGTCGCGAATATGTGAAAGTTTAATTATTCAGCAATCATTGTGACCATAAATAAAAGAGTAAATGAAAACAAGAAAAAAACGCACAGGACACAAATGAAAATATAGTTGAGGTAAAAAAATTCCAAGTTAATCATTGAAACAACTGGAGGTAGAAAAGGCGATCGATACCAAAACGGAAACCTCAGAAAACTAACTCGTATCTCAGCATGCGGTCTCAGCTTTTGAGATTCACCGAACTTGTGAAGAGTGACGAAATCTTCAGCCCCGGGACGAGTGGGGCCAAAATGCAACTGCCATTGTTTCAGATCGACAACCTGAAAGGATAACAAAATAGATGAATTCATGTTTTTCAGGGAGGCTTTCAGCGGTAGACCAGAACACAACGAATGCAAAAACGAACGTGTGAGCAAGAACCGAAACAACGATTAAAAGTGAAACTGATAATCAACGCTTGGGACTAACCTTAAATGGTCATATTATCAACACTTAATCTTGATGCAATAGAAAATCAAAAGTCAAAATGTGAAATATAATAAACTCGGGGGAAAGTTTCACATTAAAAATAACCATTTTAAAAGAAAAATTAAATCATAAACTAAAGCAGTTACTGATCGGCGAAGAACATTAAGTGACACTAGATATGCGTTTTGTTATGCAGGCACTGAAACCTTTTCAAACGAGTTTTATTCTCAGAAAAGTAAGACTTCACTTTTGAAAGCTAAGGTCGAGCAGAATTCAGCTTGATTCTCTCACTCGCCAGGGGAAAACTTTTTAAAGCGCAAAAGAAAATAGCAATAGGTGCACCCTGTGACTCAAGTCGCGCAGTCTACCGTTGGCACGCTCACCTCGTCACCAGCATTGGAAATGCGTAACAGACCGTCACCAGGATCTGCGCTCGCAAAATGCACAGACCCGGTTGCGTAACAGGTAATGCGCAGGGCTTTACTGGAACCGTGAGTATATACGCCATCGAACGAGGTCGAATGTACATCCCGAATTTCGGGACTTTCACATTCATGTTTAACGACCTTAGTTGGAATAATGAAATCCGCCGCTGAAACTGCATTCGCCATCTTTGCATCCATATCAACATCCTGACTGTAGGCAGGAACAGTGCGCCTCACAGGCAATTTGCTATTCCTCATTTGAACCATAGGTTCCGACATCATTTCCTGATCCGAAATGCGGCACCTGGAGCAAACGATTTGATGGGTTAAAAAAGACAAACGGATACCTAGATGACTTGTAAAAATGAAATGGATACCAAGGAAACGATCATTCAAACCCGCAAAACAAAAAGATTCTGTTAAGTGTCATGGGTTTTCCCGTCAATAATATAAACCGCTGCTGCAAGACAATCGAAATGCAAGCCAAACATTAAACATATGACGCTGTATAGTGTGTCCTATTCACCAAGCATCAAAAATTCAGCTTTTCCGATACTCGAACAGGGATATCATTTTCGTTTAAATAGCCCTGGCTTCAAAATGAGACTTCCGACTTCTCAGTAAACGAAAAACCGAAGAGCTGCAGAAGGAACAACTGGATAAAAAACGGCTGAGTTAGGGCATATCAACAGGACCTGGACAACTTCAAATGTTAGATGTGAATGAAGACTTATTCGTGCAATGAACTTACCTTCGCATCTGTCTGTTCGTCAAATGGGCAGGCGAATAAGAAAGTTGGTGACAAACCATCAGCTTAATGCATCGGATTTGTTTCGCAATACAACGATTGCGCAATAAACGCACTACCCTAAACTTGTGCTACGGCCATTCCGTATAACCCCCACTGACCTTGAGGGATAATAAGATCTGACTATGAATCACGCTCAAAAAATGAGACACTTGTATAGAAAACTCAGAATCATCCTGATGATTATCCACTGTATAGGGAAAAAAGCTCTGCATGTGCAGGGGCTGAAAATTACAAATTGTCTATAATCATCTACCGGGAGTTTTGTTTCGCAACAAAGAGGAAGACCAGCCACAGCATCTACCCAAATCCACGGGAATCATGTAAGTTTTCTGTCACTATTCCGTCAATTCATTCTGAAAGTTGTGCCATAGAAGTGGATACAACTGAGAATGCGCAGACTATGCAATAACCCCCTTCTGACATGAAATCTACTTGCCGAAGTTTTCAAAATAAAACAACATAGTGGGATATCTTGAAAAGTAATACCACCAGTAGATTCTTATATATGGCCTTAAGAATAACGCACAACGCTCCACAAGCGTAAGAAAATAGCCGTCTGATACCTCAGTGGCCAGTTATTAGAAGGGCCACGAAGGAAAGATAGGTTGTGATGGGAAGCAGTTGAAACGGAGGAGGAAGACCATTGAAGAGCAAACATGTGCGTCGATCATACATAAGCACATTTCATTATATACTGCACTTTGATTACAACGTTTTTCAGTTTAACACAATACTGATGGTACTCTACCTATATTCAGGTCTGCTTTATATATATATATATATATATATATATATATATATCAGCGAGAATTTTGCCTCTTGCTCCGGATGAGCATAACTAAGAGTGATGTTTGCCCAAAAACTCACTATCGTCAGCCGGGAAAAAACATGCCGGTAAAGCAAGTGAATTTTTTTAACGCTATATCTACGGTACAGCTGCAGCGTACATACCATACTTCACTCTAAGAAGACCTTTGTACTACTGGGAAGAAACGGTAACATACAGCGTGGTAAAGACCTACAGATAAGTTAGATGTGATAAGAAGCCGTGGTGCAACGGATTATCATCCGCCATCAATTTACATTAACACAAAATAACTGAGCTTCTTTCGAACTCCTGATGCATTTTTCGTATGTCAGAACAGCCTGTTCTGACATTCAACTGAAAAAGACGACACTTAGTGGCGGTCTGAAAACTATCCAAGGTCGAACGGGGCACGTGGCTTTATCCTATGTTTGTGACTAAAAACGCCTAAAGGAATTGAGCCTGGGATTTATCGAAATACGATATACATTTTTCTGATCTACAAGTCATCTCAAGAGTGAGAATCCAAAACGAAGAGAATATAGGCATTCGACCCGCGTTTCGATCAGGCGAAGCTAACTTTTGTCTCTTCAGTGACGTCCGGCTTAATGGTGGTTCCCCATCTTTTCGTAACCTCTGGCACATTCAAAATATGGTTCAAAACTCTTGACCTCGAATAGAGTAAACCACCTGTAGGTCTAACACACCGCATAGGGGAAAAACATGCGTTCCATATAGTCACGCGAAATGGCAGCCTAATTTGAATCACGTGTGATCCTCTCAATCGAAAGATATGTTCAGAATGTGGGCGCATGTGTTCAGATAAACAATTCATCCGATTTTGTCCATTGCATGTGCTTCATTTGGCACGCACAATGTCATTTAACGGATATCGATCAATTATTGAGATGTGTGAACTGAGATCTTGAAGATAAATGTGACCTATTTTGCTAAAGCCCAAAACCTCTCCGCCTTCTACAACGGATTGGGGCACCATGTAATTTACGTCAAGTTAGAAAATGTCTGGTACGTGTTACGTGTCTATTACGATACGAGTGCGCCAATAATACTTATTTACTCTACACTATGCCGGGGATTTCAGACAACAATAAAAAGCTAACAAACGACGGGAACTCCAGCAGTATTAAACAAGCTATCAGTAAGAAGAAAATACATCGGTTTGTCACACGAAAAAACGTACTAAGAGTCACCAGTCGAAAAGACCTAATCCGACAGCAACGGAAGCAATTTTTCTATCAGTGACACTAATCTTTGGTGAACAACGAGTAGAGTCGCCGCTACCCACTAAATTGGGCAAAACAACCTGAGTCAGTTGACAGCCTATCGAATGGAATGTTCACATTTAAAAGAACTTACCGTGACTCTTCTGCTTCTAACAAAGAACGGTACATAGCGATTTCCGCATCCAGCTGGACTTTTATGCTGGCCAGTTCGGCACATTCACGTGACTTTTCGTCAACTAAATCCAACAGGCGACTTATTTCATCTTGATTCTTTTTGTTTTCTCTGTCGAATCTCTCCTCCATGTCCTCCAATTTCGTGTTTAGTTGGTCAATCGTGTGTTTTAAGGTTTCGATTTCTTTTCGACAAGTGACAAGTTCACTGGAACGCGAAGATAACGAGATGTAAATGCGACTACATTCCTCCCTTGCTGCTTTGACATGTGCTTCGGCATCTTTGGTTTTACCCTTTTCCACTTCCAGTTGTGCCTATTGATTATAAATAGAAAAAGAGACAAGTAAAAGTTGAAAGCTCGGTGAAAACGAGAATGGCACACGTCAATTGATAGGGTTGAATGAGTCAATGTGTGAAACGGCATCACCGTCCGGATACCAAGGACGGTTTTCGAGCAGCTAGAAACTGAGTTTGACGACCAGAAGAAACAGTGATTATCTTAGATTTCAGATACCGAAGTACTATGACGGAAGCTAAACTGATGGTTCAAAAACTAAAACCATGATAAATAGTGAGACTTAAACGGAATTCAATGTAAATCTAAGAACAACTTGCAAGCAAGTCTTGGCAAAATCGTTATTCACTGTTGAACAGCCTTGGAGAATGCAGAAAAATCCGTTACCTACTTATGAAGTTCCAACAAGAACTATTCGCATTTCAAACGAATTTCAAGCTCGTCATAGAGGCTTCCTATTTTGTTCCGTTCAAAAAGTCAGCGCTTTACGACCCTCTCTCCGTGTCCTCACTAAATAAAACAATACTCATAAAGGAAATCTGGCATTCGGCAAAAGACCTTAACTTCACTATCAATGCACTGGCAGTGATTTAAGTTTTCCGTTTCTTAGCTTTTCGTTAAACGATGTAGAAAAAGATTCACGTCCCATTTCCTCAACCACCTGCACTTATCGTGTGACTAGCCGTCAAGACCGCGAAGTTAGAAAAAAAATAAAATCAACAGACCAAGTATGTTAAAGAGCCGAGGGCTAGCGAATTGCCGACTTATTTCTGCATAATATATCTTATTTCGGCCGTGCCAGTGGGAGGGGTATATTGCATATTTACATGCGTTTTTATGAGTTCCATGGGATTAATCGAGAAGCACATTACGCTCTAATAGATCAATTGTGGTAGTGAATCGGACATCAGCCGACTGGGTATCAAAGACCATCCGAATCACCTTCTAGTGAGTCTTTTTATGGCATACTTGAAGCATGTGTGTATTGTAATGGGCTTGCCCGATAACCACTAGCGTCTACTTCACTGAGGTGGGGAAACCGGTTACCATGACTCTGAAGCTTGCAGCAACACAGAATCACATCAGGAATCAATAGATCAGAACCAGGCAACAGTGAATCTTCATCGGTGGCCAAGGCCGTTGGCATCTAACTGATGGTTGCAGTCGATCCAGAAACAAATATTTCGAAATGTTAACACAGGCCTACCCACCCATCCACTTAACCAACTTATTCTCAATCCTTGTAACTTTAATCCCGACGGATCTACCTAGGTCAGGTAAAGTAATCAACACGTGATGGGCTAAACGGTAAGCATCAATCAGTCGCTATTCGGTACATGAATATTGACACTTCGTTCAAAGTCGGAGAGTGGACAATCAAGGCAACCGTCATAAAGAACATATTGCAATTGACAATGTGAACTGTGGGCAAATTAGAGTGTGCAGTATATAACTGACGGGAATTCTATTATTCAAATTCTTCACGAAACTGTCAAGCTGTGCAGATTCCTATATAAAAAAACAAGTTCCGTTCCGGTGCGTGTGCGGCCAATGAAGGTGATTAATTCAACTGCCAAATTCGGATTTTTCATGCTCATCAGCACGATTATCACCAAAAACAAAACAAAACTTGGATGTACCTCCTCGTGCTCGTGTTTAGTTCGCTCAATCTAATGAAGTTGAGTAATTCTCGAAAACAAAGCTCTGATGGTCCCACGGCCCGTATTCACAACCTCGCACCAAGTGACGTGGGTGCGCTCTCGTTCATTATGCCGTGTAGGTTACCGTTTGTGTTTGTGCATTCGTGTACCCGTGGAATTCAACAATCAGCGGAGCAAAGATCACTTCCGATGCCTTTAAATGGAATACATCTACCTTCGGCTTCGATCACCGCAATCGGGTAAAAGCAGGTCAACTGGTCGAGGCAAATGACACCCGATGACGAATTCGACGCATGGCTTGTACTCGGAGAATCAGGAAGTTGGGTTTCTTAGTTCGTCTTCCTTATCAGTCAGCCAGCGTCCACTGAGGCGGCCACAAGTGACATACCAGTTAGAAAGACCAGGAGAGTGAAACATACGGATGTCCAAGCTCTATAAAAGGTGCCTCCGATTATGCGGAACATGAGAGGAGTTTCAATGTTGATTTGATGATCAGTCCAAGCCAAAATAATCACGCGGACACCGACCGTTTAATGTGATATCTCGAAAACACTTATCAAGTTATAGTTATTTATTCATATATCCAATCAGAACCAATTACTGGGATAAACTAGCTAACAGTTTTACAAATAACGAAAGGATTAACATTGTCCATAATCAATTCAGTTCAGTTGTCGATCGAATGACGGACGTTTTAGAAATTATCGTTCTTTGACCCCACCTCCGTCTATTCGGCAGGACGATATTATTCAATTTATTAGATTCCCATCTTGTCGAGTTACTACCCAGAAGCCCGAGCAACATCAAGCCAAATATTCATTCGCGCATTTATTTTCTTACCCTCACCAAAGAGTACTGTTTGAACATAAATCTACTGACGTGCAGTCTTTTATTGCCTGCTTGAAACTCTCAGTATGGATTTACTATGGCAGAACCAAAATAATAATGTTATAACGGGCTGTAATGCTAAATTGAAGAGTTTGGTCTCTGATCGTCACGGGATGGTGAGTAAGAGTGCACCCATGTCACTTGGTGCGAGGTTGTGAATAGGGATCTGTGGGACCATCAGAGCTCTGTTTTCAAGAATTACTCAACTTCATTAGATGGAGCGAACTGAACACGAGCACGAGGAGGTACATCCAAGTTTTGTTTTGTTTTTGGTGATAATCGTGCTGATGAGCATGAAAGTATCACATCTCAGAATCCGAATTTGACAGTCGAATTGACCAGTTCCACTGGTCACATGAACACGCCGCATATCTTGTGTACCATTCGAAATTTAGAAGAGAACTTACAGTCATAGTGTCCTCCAACTTTGATCGCAGCTCATCTAACTGATCAGCCATTTCTTCACGTAATTCGTCTAACTTTTCCTTTAGCTTGCTTCGATATTTTTCTGCCTCCTTAGCCACAGTTCTCATTTGAATTTGGATTGCTTCGTTGCTCCTCATGGCCCGCTCCTGTGAATGGTAAAGACGTGAAATATTGACCACAGGAATTGGGAGTTTAACGAAAGAATTTCGTCCATAAAGGGACAGATGAAAAACATGAGCGATCGAGAGCAGCTGTTTGCACCACAAGTAACGCGAACGACGTTTCCATCGTCGTCACAAAACGCAATAAACATAAAACAACGGTGTGTAAAGACATACGTGTTCGTCAAAATGTCCAGTTGAGTTACATTTGGATTGTTAAGAAATCCGGCGGGAGAGGATGAGTATGAAAGCCAAGATATTTGTTCCAATATTGTTCAGCATCAAAACGCGTTCAAGAAAATGTCAGGCCTATTTCCTGTACTCCAAATATTGATTCTTGTTTACACTTCTGTGACCTTTATACAAGACCCGGAAGTAGCGGACTCGAATTGAACGATGACTTCTAACTGTACAGGCAGAACAGAATTTTCAATAAGAGGAAAACCAGAGGTGGTGTAGCAACGTATATCAACCGCCTCTTGCCTGGCAAGTCAGAAGTTATTTACACACGCTCTAAAGGGAATGGACGGCCTCGTAACTCAGTGTCGTTCCAGGTCTTCTTGTCATAGCAGTATAACTGCAACACAGCCCCCTCCTCTAGCTTAGGATACAATATCCTAATTTTATTTTATCCGTTTTTGGCATTTTTTGTCTCAATTCTTTATGATAATTAACATTACGAGTGATTTCAAGCAAGCCTTGACACTATCATGCATTCCATTTGATCTTTAGTTCATTTCACCCCCGGGGGGAAACTCCATTTTAGACAGTCCTCAACGATTCTGAATTATTGCCTCTACAATTACGCGTGTCTATTTCAGCAAGTGACTACTGTCTGCCTCTACTAAGGCCTAGAATACACTCTCGGCCTGCTTCCTATTCTTTGAAGCCAATAAATCTAAATTCGCCCTCGTATTTGTAACAAGAGAACCTCATACTTCTGAAAACCTTTTTTACACGCAACCTCTTTCTTCTGAACTCTTGTTAAATGACAATCGCAGGCTGTTTATGGAGACGGTTAATACGATCTTTGATACCTGTTGTCCCGTCGAAAGCTTATTCCTCTAAATTGCAGCAACCTAGATCAATTATTGAAGACGAAAGGAGCACTTTTACAGATGCCTTAACAACTCGCCAGTCTAATACATCTCCACCCCAATAATAGTAGAAATCAAACGCAATGACGCGACCTGGCAAACTTCTGAACGGTAGCAACAACAAGTCCCTACGGTGAGGTTTTCGATTATCATGAGGGAGGACTTGGGAAATGAACTAAGGATGCCAAAAGTATTAATGCAACCCTTATCCATTCTTCTAACTACATCCCAGTTGCGTTGTACATGATGATGTACCAATTACCTTTTTCCGAAGAAGTGCTAAGCTCATTCGCACCACTAAAGTGACCAAAGGGATAGGTCCCGGCAGTCTATCTTTGTCTCTTCTAAGGGAGGGCGCTTTGACTATGGCACTTTCGTTTCCCTAATTAACATACCGTTAGGCTTGTCATTAGATTCATCATTGTTGGGTTCTCCATCCCAAAGTTTGGTAATTCTATTGCTTTGGCCAAACATTTTGGACCCACTGCCTTAAAATCCACCGGTCTTAAACTGACGGATCATGTGTTCACGCGCCTACTTTCTGTGAATCTCCCCGATGATCTCTTTAAATCATCTTATAAATTTAAGATAAGCCTTGAACGCTGTTGTCTCCCTTGTTCATCACATTTGCGAGCTCTTTGATTCATCAATGAAATCTGCAGGCTGTACCCACTGAGACTATTGACTTATCCCATGGTCTCTCCTAATTCACAAAATAGAAACATTTGGTTGACCCAGGCCGCTATCACAATGGTTGTCTTATTACTTTGCCAACAGAACTCACTGTACACGACTAGGGGGGGGGGAAGTCAAAACTGTTAACAACTCAAAAGCACCTTAGATTGTTCTTTCCCGACATCTACTCAACATGTACACCAGTGATTCAGAAACTAGACACTCCTGTCACTTGTTTAGGTATGCGGATGTTGATAACCTTTCTCAAGCTTTATCTGGCCGGCGGTGGCCAAGCGGATAAGATCGTGGCGTTTGGACGTGAAGGTCGCGGGTCCGAATCCTCCCACCGCCGATCGGGTTTCCCATTTGGCAGCCCTCTGAGAAGTGATGTACACTGTTATTCCATTAATAAAGGAAGTAAAAGATAAAAGAAAAGAAAAAGAAAAGCTTTTCCAACAACTTGTCCTCTATTTATGACTTTTTTAGACAAACCGTTCGAAGTCTAATTTCTGTCCTCTTTAAGGGTATCAGGCCCGAACTGAGTTCGGATTGCACAGAAAAATCAATATTAGGTTCAGCTTGAAAGTATTTTTATGTCAGAACAGGGCAAGCATAAGGATAAGTATTAACACATGCATACACACAACGCTGTAACAATCACTGGCTTTTAACCCAGAATCATTCAAAACTTGGAAGAAATTAGTCTGTCCTGGGTCTTCCGGTGTGCCTGCCCATCTGAACCGCCGCTGATCAACTTAAAAATACCTTCCAGGTTTGGTTCCGTGAAATATTTAATGGCTACCTTGAGACGGATTTCTCACACTTCAATTTGTGAGTGGGGCTGTCATTTAAAATGAGAAGGCTTCGATACTACAGGGTAAGACAAAGCACTATCCAGCGTTTTGAATACTAATATGCTTTTTCGATTCTTACTTACTGCCCCCCCCCCATTTTGCAGATTTGGTTGAAAAAAAAAACTCCAAAATTCTCCGCCGAAGTCTATCCATTATTAGCCGCGCACGTTTCATACCACTGAACGAACTGTCCATTAGGCTGAGTGATAAATATGTATCCACATGTGAAACGTCTCCTTACTCATTCTTTGCACGATGACCCCTCAACGTGCCCCTTCCATATTTTCACAGGATCCATTTTTGTCCCGTGCTCTCTAGAATCAATATTTAAGGGAACTGCACTGTGTCATAGTTAGTACGCATCCTGACAAACTGGGGCAGTGATTCAGCCGACTTCCCGGGCAACCTATTGTAAATGCTCAAATCATTCACCGGAGTTTTTCTTCACACTGTCTTTTTGTGAGGTGATAGGTGTACCTGTTTTTTTTCTTTATTGTTGTTTCTGACTAAAATGCAACATTTGTGTACGCAAAAGTCTTTACAAAATAACATAACAAACCAAACCAGGACTAGTAAAAGTAGTCAAAGGGAAATACCGTGTGTACGCACACATCGATTTTTATACAGTGGACTATTCTGCTTGGTTATAATCTATTTCACACAATCGCATGCC
>LUCM01009408.1:5565-37571 GCA_008360955.1 Fasciolopsis buskii
GCTGGTTGAACTTCCATCAACAAGCTGCATACCAGGCCGCCCTCAATAAGAGTACTTCTGCATTGGTCCTAAAGGTCTTTTGCACCCAAAGCAGCAAGTTAATAATCTTCAAATCCCCGTTCAGAATGTTGCCTACTTATTTTTTGTGCTTGTGTGTGAAGTTGACACGAATGACGTTGTGGTACGGCGAGAAAACTCCTTGACTCCTCGTGAAACGCAAGCTATAGCGCCGCAAGCCAGCTCTTTGGTCTTGAACCATTGTGTCTTCAAAACAACAAACTGCATCTCATTTTTCTTTCCAATTTATTCCACCCCGGCTTTTATTCTAACATACACCGTTTGTTGTGAACTCTCAATCGCCTGCATATGATTCGTATTAAATGTTTCTGAATAATGGTGACCCTGGTCTTGGTCTCCTTTTGAAATACCTGGTCGCATAGCTACCACCAATTTACCCCAATTCACGTCAAACTGGCGAAATTGCAAGATTTTGCGTTACTGCTTGATTTATTGCCAGAAAGCATTTGACTGGGCGAAGACTAGGTATACGGACAAGACTTTTAGTTCCCTCTGAAATCTCGACTCCAGTCAACGCATTGGCATCCCCTTGTATTACTTGGCCGTAATTTTTTTCAGCTTAACAGCATCGGCCCACCAACAGTGGCTGCTGTCTGCTTTGAATTCGGTCCACCGTCTTAACCGCAGCTACCAGAGCCGCTCTGGATGCTGAGTATAGTCCTAAGGGCAAGTTATTCACTATGGACAACTTTATTTTCCCTGTGAAAAGTGTACGTTCTGGCTCATACTGCATTTCACTCAGATTGTTTGCTTCCCAAAGGTTCTACTCGGCCCATGCCGTCATTAAACACAGCTTTTCGATACTTGTGAAATCGTTCCTACAACGTATTGCGTCATTTCCATAAATATGGGTTCATATAATCAATTGTCCCTGTCCGCACGTCTGCCAAGCGAACTTATTCTTCCCACAGACAGGGTTTAATCTTCCCAGCAGCCTCAAGAACTCAAAAAAACTTCATGCCTCCCGTGTACACAAAACGCAGATGCCCAGGCAGTTTATTTACATAAATCTTTCGAACGAAGAAAGGGCACAGCGTTCAGCTTTGTGGACACGATCCCCACTTCTTTGTCGTTTACGCTGAAATTTCGATGTATCAACTCATGTTATGCTCTCTCTCATCTGCAATGGAAGTCGGTGCACAACTGCGACCATGAAAAAGACACACCAATCCACATCCGTATGGTTCTGAGCTGGATGTGCTAAGCTTGCAACAAGGACAGGCAGAGAATAAAAGGCCTTTCGGAAATCGGCTGTCCAATGGTGATGAAAACATCTGTGGTATTTTGTGGCAAACATTTTACCCAAAACAGAAGGAATAGAAGTGACAACAATCTCTGAAAACTTAGAAATATAGAGGCATATGACATGGCCTCCGGAGCAACCGAGCAAAATTGCGCGAGAACCGTTCACGGCAGATATCGTCTCGGGAGCCGGACCGCATTGGGAACGCATGATGCTTAACTTTCTATCTTAATTTGCCCATGTCAACAAAGTCGCCCCCGTTTTTCTCATCACAAATGCAGAAACCACATGGATCCGGTCCTTTCAAACTGTACAGTTAGATGAGATCCTTGAAGGCTGCTGCCAGAGAGCACAACACGGCATGGTCATCGGAGGCTCCAAGAGAAAGCCCCTGAATCTCTGGTGCACCTCCCAACAACGGACCTGCCGCTTTCCTACTCATCTTCGCCTACCCAGTTTTGCCTCTTCTAATGAGACAGCAGCTTGAGATGCTTGTTGATCACAAGGATTATCGTCTGTCAACACCCAGAAAGGTTATAGTCGTAGAAACACTAAATCGAGGTACTTAAATTAATCACATTGGACATCAAACGGCATATCGCCAGCGGACAAAACCCCAATCCAGAGACTGCGAGGCCTACCGTTTCGTTTGCATTCCGTTAGCATGCAAACATTATTATGCCGAAGTCATTTTTTCTCCGGTCACTCCTGCGCTTCCATGAGTTTGTCAATACTAGATAAGCTAATTCGTCTTTTAAAGGCCTTCATCTTTCACAAATATCATACACGGTCAGGGGGATGGTTCCCAATCTACCTAAGATCATATTGTTCATGTGGTTTCCGCACCGTAGTTCCTCTAGCAAGTAATTGTCTTTTCTTTCGGTTTCTGCAAGTGGCATGCCCACCACACCCTTCACTTTGGCCTTCTATGTTGCGACCATGTCTATCAGCCCAGGCATTCGTCTTTAGTAATCCTTAACGTCGTTCTGTGTATCACCATTGCTTACTGTAACCCCCAACTGGAATCCAGTTCACATTGATGCTCCCTTATCTTTCCAGACTTCATTAGTACACGACGTAATCTAATGCTTCCTGTGCCTTTTTGGGTTTATGGTCCGCGCACGGGGTAATTGGAGGGCATTTTCTATTAGTCTAGTTACGTGGTTGCGCATCCGCATAGAATATCTGCCGTTAGTCCATCACGTTGCACGGGCGTTACTGGACCCGTCGCTCTGAATGAACCCACACATTTTCCCTACTTCTGAGACAACTACGGTCTACTGGTTATTTTCGGCAACTGATCGTAAAGATGCCGAACTAAGCAGAGAATTAAACTGAATGAAACAATTCTCGAGGTTTTTCAATCTTGCCACTTCAGTAATTCTGATGGTTGAATGGAATGTCGGTATATGCTCAATCACGTGCCGACGATACGTCAAAAGGATTGCAGGCAAGTTCACATAGAGAAAAAAAGCCGACGGTAGTGGTTTATCCATATTATTTATTGTTTTTTGGCTTCATCACCTCCCGAATAGAAACCTCTTGGTTTAGTTTAAATCCCGCGAATAGATTCCTCATCCGATTCCACCACCAGTTTTCTGCGAAGCCTTCATCCTGAAAGTCTTTCATGAAGCCTCGTTTTGCACACCCCAGATAGCACTTTGAAGGCCTTCGCCGTCAGTAGGAACTCAGGAACATTGATAGTTCTAATGAATCACACGTTCTGGTGAATGTTCATAAATAGCAGCAACCCAAAGCCACTTTCAAACTTTTGTCGACCTTCTATCGCAGAGCTTATTTGGAGGGCTTTCTAGACATAGCCGATGCATTTATCTCCTTTAATGAGGCTTTAGTGACTGGGAGTAACACAATCTTCCCATCATTTCGCCCTACCCAACTGTGGGCCTTAGTCTACCATTAACTTTTCTCCTCAAAGCTCTATCCGAAATTCCCCCAAGAAAATATCTCAGCGGCTGGGGCCGGATATATTTACCCCGAAACTTCTCATATTTGGGGACCTTGATATTCCTATTTTTTATCCAACTTACCTGGTATGTCTATAATGCACAATTGTTATCCTTCCTAATGGAAGACCCCCGCAACCACACCTATCCACTAGAGGGAATCTGGGCGCGACCTGGCCAAGTAGGCCTCAGCCCGGCTGTGTCGAGGACCACAAAAAGATTGACCAATGCAAAATTAAAGGATCATCTACTCAACAACAACCTAATCAATATAGATCAGGGTGGATTTTTGAGAAGTCGGTCAGACTCAACCAGCGAGACAGGACTCGAATCATATTGCTATGGCTGCATGTGATTGTAAAACAGTGATCACGGTAACCCCTACTTGTCTGTTATCAAAAGCCAGGTGTCACGTTAGGATTTATTCATTTTACTTGTGGCTAGCACCTGACCCTTTCTTGCGTAGTCTGACAGTGAGCTTTGCAAAACTCTCTAAAGTCCAGCCCATAACCGGTGGGGCGCCTCGAGGCCAAATGATCTTCCTCAAGCACACAAATAATCAAGCTTCCATGATTCAACGTGGAACCCTTTGCTCAGGCGACAATTTAAATGCATCTACATTTTCAGCGCCAATGGATTCCACGACGAACGAAATAATCCCAGATTTACTTACACCGTGGTCTAGGTGGCTAAACTGGCCTTCGGAATTTTCAGCGAACAGAAGTTTTACTTTCGCTTCAAATGTCTTCTTTCACCCAACTCACCGTCAAAAAGGAGCCGATCCTCGTTAATTCTGTAGCCGATAAATCCGGGTTGTTTCGCTTCTCCCCCTTCTTTTCAACGTTTCCGGAGCATACTGGCACGCCTGTGGTAGGATCATGTAATCCCACCGGGCTAATGCAAAAACCTCTCCTTCACTTCCGTGCAAGACAGGGACTTTTCAAACTATGCCGGATAAATCCTAGAATATGCCTTCGTGTAGCATGTGCTAGTGAGACGGAATAGCTACTGGAGGCGTGGAAAAATCTTTCGCTAGGTAAATACTGAGAAAAAGTCCGATACTTAATATTAAGCAGAAATGCATCTTGCTGAACATGGAGCCACTTTTTTTCTCAGACTAAAATTAAATCCGCCGTTTTTTTTCTCCAATAGAAAAAACTACATGCCAAGCCTCTAAACTAAAAAGGGAAGCTGCCAAAATCGCATACTCACCAGGACAAGGCAGTGACAGCGTCCCCGTTACGTTATTCCGGTAAGAAATATGCTTGAACTTCTTTTTATTCAAATGCTTGTTGGTGTGGGATCAATCTCCACCCGAAGCACGCCTTATTGAAGACTTCTATTCGTCCAAAAACAGTTAAATTACACCATGAACAACTTCCAAACGGTCTTTAAGATTGATCCTTATAGCCCACTAGACCAAGAGCTTGAGGCTGGCTTGGAATTCTGAGTTGCATCCAGTTCCTATCTCAAATACTTCCGTAGGTCATCGGAGCGTTTTCTTGAAACTTCTTGCTCCTCTATCCATGCAATCAACGGCTAATAAAATTCTATTTGCAACTATTGTTTACTAGCTATGATTCCAGCTTCTCTCGAGAGTGGTAATACCCCGCCATTCGTATTTCCGCCCTAGCCTTATGTTTGCCACAAGAACCACTAATTTCGTTTGATATGCCCAATATCATGGTCGACAGTCTTATAGCTTCACTATTACTTCTGTCTTCCCGTGACTCGTGTCTTTATGTTTGAGTATTAGCCCTAGAGAATTACCCAATTTCATTATCTTTCCTCCTCTGCTCTTCGTAAATATTAGCGTTGCAATCAAATATCACAGTTGTTAACCTATCCCTGAACATCTTCCAGGACACTGGATTCTTTATTTTTTTCGTTTGCCGCTGAGTGTTGTCACTGTTAACTATCAATTTTGGATACTTTGCTCCTGACAGTCGGTCTTACCTGATCAGTCCAGCTCAATTCATTCTGCATATGGCAAACGTTTGGCTTCTAATTACTACAACATCCAGATTGGGGTGTTATCGGCCGGTGTCCGAGGCTTACATCACTGCATGTGTTCTTTGATTTCTGAAAGGCAGAGTATCAGGCGCAGCATCAGATATGTTTCATGTCCTAACATGAAACTCCCTGTTCCACCTTTGTATATGGTACCGCCCAGGAGGTGTGCAGCGCTTCTTCAAATCCATCATCGAGATTAAGATTAACCACATGCTGTGGCTGCAGTCTTAAACTGTATCCCTTGGTGACCTGGTCTGATATAATAGTGGAAGGTTCTCCTGTTATACCTGAAGGACCCCTTATTACCCTTAAAGTCTAAGTTAGATCGGCATCTGAGAGCAAAAATTCCAAGGTCGTGGATTCACTCCTCATAGCTTTTGTCCCTTTGACCATCTATCGTCTTGGTCACCAGCCTCTTTACCTTTTCCAAACAATTTATATCCTTTTGTAAGTAAGGAACCTAGGCCTTAACACAATACTCCATGTACTGTCTTGCAATGGTTACACAAAAGGCCCAAACACTTCGGGTTTCCTGCGGGATTTCGTTCATCAGAGCCTAAAAAGCTCCCTTCTTGAGCTATTTGCTGCACTTGTCTACTATTCGGAGGGTTTGATATTGCGCTTATAAGTTGGAACCAGGTAATTGGCTCAGGTTACATCCGCAATATTGCCCATCAAAGTGCCCATGAGCTATCCCCCAAAGGTCAGCCTTTAAAACAGCCAGGTTCAATGGTAGGTGGCACTTATGTTACCAGGTCTACACCTATTACTTCAACATCAGCAAAAAGAGCGTTGATATCACATGTCCCTGACAGGTCACTGATGAATATGAGGAAGAGTGCGGGTCCTAGTACCGATCCCTGGGGAACATCACTTGAAATGTCAAAGGGTGCTGTCGTGTACCCTCCAACGTCAACACTAGACGTCCTTCTCCTGGAAAAGATGTTTGCCTTCCCGTTAATGCTAATGCTCTCATTTTATAATCCAAATGGTCTTGGACGTTTCATTAGCTCACCTAAAAGAAGCAGGAGAGTTGTGGAACAGGATTTTCTGCCAGAAATCCGCGCTTTTGCCGGAATGTCAATGTGATTTGCTTGGCGCTCACATATCCCTTCCAAGCACATACATAAATTGCAAGTTAAACTCACCGGCCTTTACGTAGGTCCAGTTTTGTGTATTCCCATCACTATGGCAGCTTCCCATTATTCGGGCATTGCAGAGTTACGTGACATAGATCACAAGTAGCAGTATCGATAACAGAATGATCACCTGGTGTATCCCATCCGAGCCGGCAACTGGTAACTTATTTAGCCTGCTTAACTCCATCACAACCTGCTCCTACGTTGCAAAGAGTTTTGGAATTTCCGAGGTCTGAGCGGTTGTTGCAATTCCCAGGTTAACATGGGCTTCATCTCTCAAGCGGAAAATACCCTTAGATGTTTCCAATAAGGCATTTGCTTTTGAGATCCGGTCAGCATCAAGTCGCCATCTCGTCATCCCAGGGCAGCGACACGGTCTGTGATCTTTTTCTAAGGTTGCAAATACGCGTTGTATGCCTTGGGGTTTTATTTGGTGTTCTTTGTTGCATTAAGCTCAAACAAGGACTCCTGCTTTAGGAGGTGCAAGTACGTGCGCTTTATTAGTGCTTGTCTTTAAGTTTTGTGCATTGATGAGTACGATACCCTTCGTGCGTTCTAAACCTCGTTCGAGTTCTTATTGATCACCTTATTTTTGTGGGCCGCCGTGGTGGCTGTTGACTAGTTTTAACGACCTAAAGAGAGACAAGTTCCTACGTCAGCCTGTTACTGTTCCTATGCTAATTGTCAAACTATCTTCTACAGTCGAGCTTTTGTATTCCGGTAGCCAGATTGTCGATTCCGCAGCTCTTCTCATTTGCTCAATCCTCGGCCTACTAAAACACCTAACAGCGAATTATTGGGCACCGAAAGCAAAAACTTAACACGCGGCCACTTTTGCCTAGGGGCTCCTCCGTTGTTAAATTTCGTATAACCCCTTTGATAATTGGTAACCGCCAAGTTCAGTAGCGGGGCCTTGCCATACGATACATGGCCTTCTGTTTCACGTGTTGAGTCGGACCATGCAGAGGAAGCTATTGTATGACTGGCACTCCGGGAGGTCCTCGCGTTACAAGTCTGTTCCCCCAGTTGATGCGCAGAAAATTGAGGTCCCCCGATGCTATAAATTCCGTAGTTCTGGCTGGCGCGGCTTGCATCAAACCCAACAGGTCGGCATCTCCTTCACTGCTTGCAGCTGGGGCAATGTTTACGCACAAAAGCACGCCATTTTATTTGGAAGCCTAACAAGGAATGAGATTATTTGCACCTTCGACGAGGGCATCGTGAACGGCGTCTCCCAGTCCGTGAGGTCCTAGTGCCCATGTATGGCTGCTGCACCGACCTGCCCACCGTTCGTTCTATCTTTTCTGTGTGTTAGGAGTTCCTCATGCGCACCTTCTCGGGATCATTGTTATTTCACGTTTCTGTGAGAGCCGTTGAATAGAATCCCGCAGCCTTGGTATCTTGTTCGATCCATTTGTCTTGAATGCTGCAAGCGTTTGTGTCCCAAATCCATGGCTCACTTCCAACCATTCCTTACTAACTCAACTTGCTCACTGAGCTTTCTCTTGTGCTGTTTTCGGACGCAATGCTGGAAAAGCCAACTGGTTGCTGTCGTCAGTATGGCTCCTATAATTGTTTCCCCCAAGTTGCAGAAGACTTCGTGAAAGGACTCTCAGATTCGCCGCAAGTTGGCCCAAATTGGAAACCGTTCCAAGCGAACCAGCTGTCCAGTGGAATTATTGTTGGAGTTCCGTTCAGCGGACAGCTGCCTGCAACGTCTGCCTGGCTTTTACCCTTGGCTACTTTAAGCTGGGAGACCAAGGCGACTGAAATTATTCGTTCCACATTTATGCCTGTACTACAGTTATCTGCGTTAAATGCTTGGTGCGCTTCTTCGAAGTGAACATTTGAAGCAGTTTTAGCTGTGCTATCTTACGTTTTGGACTTTGTAACCTCCGCTTTGCCACAGATCTATCACCCCTGTTTTCGGGTGAGTCTATGCAATGGGATGGCTTCCAACCGCGTCAGAGCGCACCGTGTTTCCGTGATTTCTTCTATCCTTAGGAGTACTAATTCAGGGGCTTTGAATGCAGTTTTTGAGAATTTCCGAGCCGCTATCTGGGGTTTGACGTTCACCCCTAGGTGCATGGGACCGTCTGGTGTGGCCCATGCGCGCTCATTTGATTTTTGCATTGCTGTGTCCCCCTCGGGACAATACCAGGTCCCGCTCGTAAATATTAATAAATTCTGCTGGGAGAGGCCTTCGCATCTTTAATTGTGAACGACATCACAGGTCCACTCAGTGGTATTTGACAACTGGTGCCATAGTAGGCAGGCCAGCTCTCCGGAATACATCCGCGACACATTTCCTATCCTCTTATTTTCGGGCTTTGAGGCTGTTTATCACCAGCTTCAGGCTGTTATGCACTGCTAATCATCTGTTCTAACAGTTTGCCGCCCTGCCTCCCTCACAAGTTGGACCTCTGCTCTTATTTGCTCTACCCTTCCCTTTAGAACTGTCAGCTTCGGGCTGTGATCTGGTCCGATTACTTTTCCAGTGTTTCTTTATGTTCCTCTTCTTTTGTTATTTGAACTTTTCAGTTGTTGCTTCGCACCTTTTAAGACTTACGTTTTCTGCTTCAGGCCCACATTTCCTTCGTGTATTGCATTTATGGGTCTTTTATTAAGGGCATTAGTATCATGTCCCTCCAGGTGTGCTCCGAGACACTCGTGTACCAATGAGACGCAGCGGTCACAAGTCAACCTCAAAATTTTAAGCTTCTGGTGGAGTTGGAAAAACATCTTTCCTATTCCCGAATAAGTTTTATGGTACCACAACAGGCATCAATAACAATGGATTCTACTCTCCACAGCGTGGGTTTGTTAATTTGCACCACAGATCTCTGAACTGACTCATCTCTTCAGCTGCACCGCCCATTTATCAATCACTTTCGAAATCGCCAGTTACACCGTGCTTTACCTTCCCATTATGGTCAGATCATTTTCCTTTGTTTGTCGTACAAATTTTAATAATGTACACTATAATGATAAATACGATACTGCGCAGCATGTGATTTGATCCGGCGGTGGAAAATGATGGGATCCATCACACTTCATAAGCTGTGCGGGTTCCAGGCTGCCCTCCTCTGCCCCCTTTTCTTACCTGCTCTTACCTGCTCACACTGACTTTTTGTTTCAAAATTTCCTATTGGCACGATCATTAGGAGGTCCGTCACTGTCTAAAAGCAGTGGCTAACATGTAGCATCATGATAAACTGTCTAAACGGCATCAACAAGGAATTAGCACTTAAATGTGGAGCAAATGAACCTCGCCAAAGAATTTGTTCTCTTTCGCCGCAACTGCTGCACAAATCCTGTACTTTCATACTGGCTTTCTTCTCACGAGCTCTTAACCAAAGTGACTAGCCCCATCCCCTGGTTTTTCCCCGCATTTCAACTATCTGAAATAAAAGCATACAAAGATGGTAACGGGAATTTATCAATGGTTCAATGGAACTTGCTTTTTCTGTAGGTTCGTCCGGTTAGAAATTGTTTATCTATATTGCTTTATCTCACATGTCACCAACTGCTTATCCGTCTCATATTCTTTGCTTTCACTGGGACTTCAGGACCTTTCACAACAAAATTGACTCTTGACGCATCTCAAATTAAGTCATGTCGACTAGGCTAACCAAATCTACGTATGCGAACATATGTACACGTTTTCTTTCGTCTTCGCATGGCTGCAAAACCAGAAGAACAGCTGGCTCTGAGTTCCAACACTTCGTTTATCAAACCGTTCCACCCGATTTCAGCTGATAATCTATTTGACACCGGAATCATCTATATAACACTCAATGGTTTTCCACTATCTTTGTAGTCTTCACTTCGTGCCCGTTGCTTCTCACCGGCCAGGCAACAAGCTATCCCCAAAGGTTCTGGCAGCTGTTACCGACCAAATGATCTCAACGTTAACAGTTCAGCGCCCAAGAGCCCCATTATGCTTCATTTTCCATCTTTATTCTCATATTTCCAGCCCATTACTTCAATTACCAAATCTGTTCTGAATCCGGCAGCTGAACGAGCACTTTATCCAATTGAATCGATTGTGCAATATGATCATGCAACCTGCTGGCTTCTCGGTAAACCTCGGGAAATGCATCGCAATTATTAGTTACTAATAGTAATAGCATTATTAGTATTGGTGTTAGCATCAGCATCATCGCGTTAAGCCAGGCTGCAACTGTCATCGAGGGACTGCTGGAAGAGACAGGAAATCTTTTTCCAACAAAATTTGGGATATCGTCCGTCGTTGTAAAATGCCGCCCAAACTAGGATGGACTTTTGGGAAGTCAACCGCTGAAACTAGTCAAAGGGGAAAAGCAAAATGAAAAGCCAAGTTACCCAAACACTGCTTTATTAGATAGTGAGGTGCAGGAAATAACGGCAATGGGGTTGGAAGTCCTCCAGAAAACTCTTATATGTCCATCCCGAGATGAAAGAGACAAAAAGCGAAGCAATATTGAGAGTACTGAGTCTAGGGTCCGAGATGGGTTGAAGAGTCAGTTTAGCTGGAGCCAAAGAGCAAATGCTATAGGGTTTCGCGCAAGTCCATGCAGCATCAGAAAAGGGATGTAACGGTTTGTCAGTGCTGGGAGAGGAAAGTTTGAGATGATTGCGATTACTTCCCGCTTTCGGAAACCGACTACATTGCGCAAGTTGTTAGGGACCGGCACCGAGTTTGCGGTCAGGGTAGGGGCTCTGACACACTGGGAGGCGGGTGGTACCAACAGCAAAGAAGGGCCTGACACGTGAAAAGCGGGTGTCTACCGATCTGAAATGTTCACATGCGTGCGGTCGATAAAAAGGTGTAAAACAGATGATTCATTGCTTCATTTGTGAAGTTCCAAGTGCTGCCGTGGCAGAAGAGTGGCAACCAACAAGGGCAATGATACAGCTAAGTAAGGGAACAAATGCTTCCAAAAAAATGTAATTTTAACCGCCCGGTTATCCATTGGGGTACAGGAACCTGCGCGCATAGCGCAGTGGAGAATGTTTACAACGTTGATTCGACACCTAGGGGGAAGTCGAGATTTAGATCAGACTACCAGCCGTAGCCTCTTGTTTTAGTTATTATGAAGCATGAAAACGACATTCAGCATTTATACTGTTAGCCAATGGTGACCATATTCTGGTTAAATTTACTTTTGGCCAATGTGGACAGAAGTGCGTCGGAAACTGCGCAGTAGTATCCGGAAATTGGGCACAGAAAGACTGAAGTCCAGCGCAGGCTTGCTAAACTGGTAAAGGTTCCAAAATCTTTCGCCGTGAACGATTTTGAAAAATTTACTTTTTCAATGTGAATCCTTAATTTAAGAAACAGAATGTTATTTTCTTAGCATTCTCAATGGAGAAATGATAAAAGGTAAAATGCGCCTTTTCCGTAACGAAAAAATTAAAACACCTCACATCTTGGATAATTCGCATGCTATAGAAATTCTCGTATTATTGGCCGAGATGATTCATCTTGCGAGTGTATTCGCGACCAAATCCGGCAAGGCAGCGAGAAACCTGATTTTTAAATGGTGCACGTTACTGTAACATTTCCAAGGCCAAATCTTTTCCGCGAGGGCGTTACAGGCACCCTGACCTGAAATGTGCAGAAGGGATGGGAAACACGAGCCGAAGCTCAGTAAGCCCATCAGCTAACACCACCGGTTAATCGGTGTAGATCAAGAGCGTGAACTACAGCCAACGCGTTGCACTACGCTTGTGGACAGATGACCCCGGGGATTATATCTCAATAAAACTTGCAGGGTGTCTCGTCAACCCTCATAAGTGCCTACTCGACTTTGGCGCACTTCGGTTTCCTTTCAGTGCTGTCCATCGCATAAATTGAGGCTACTAAGCCCATGAAAGAGTACTACTCTGGGTGCATTTTACATTTTTGGGACCCACGGCGGGGCCGAGCAGTCCTGGTGACGTGGTGTGAGATTTACGATCACATGGGGGATTTTTCCTGTGTTCTCTGGAGGTGACATGTGGTCACTGTTTGACGTGTAATCCAATTTGCTTCCCGATGTGGCCAACCGGATAAGATCGTGGCTTTCGGGCGTGAAGGTCGCGGGTTAGAATCCTACCACTGCTGGTCAACTTCCCCACTTGGCAGCCCCCTGCTGGCCGCAGCCCCCTTTCTGAGAATTGATGTACATTGTTATTTCACTAATAAAAAGGAAGCAAAAGATAAAAGGAAGGAAAAAAACGTTGTTCGCAGAGTCCTTCTTTGAATAGAGCAAAGTCACGAGCAGGTTGTGATCTTTCATATTGGATTTGGTTGTATAAGTGCGGAAGTCACCTGACAAGTTTGCTGGGTCTCGGATTAAGTTGATTGCTTTTGTTTTGATACTTTCCATGTGACTTAAATATCTATTTAAACATCCCAGAGAATCATACATCCCAACATTGCGAGGGGCCTTCCTAATACTGACATCAGTTGTATATTAGCATTTGGACGAGTGGGACATTATTTTTCCTGTCTTTCATTTACTTATTGCATCACTGAGCAAAAGAAATACTATTTCAATACAGTGGGGGAATCTGTAACTGATATATTTAAAAAAACAAGTATTGGTTCCGACATTGGTACTAACAAGGGATGGGATTAACGAAATCAACTTTTGGCCATTGAGAAATTTACATAGCAAGATTAAGCCAGGGTCTTCTCTTGGATGTCGTCAATCGCGAACACACACGTACCGTCCTCAGACGGTGAGGCAACCGAAGGCCGAATTTTAGAGTTAACAGTCATCAGATTGCTGCTGTGAGCGGTAATGTTTCCTTTTTGTCCAGTGGTTTCATATAGGGCAACATGGCAACAAATCCACTGCGTCGCACGAAAGCACAGACGATCCAAGTGTGTCAGTTTCATACGGTGGAAATATACTAGGTATATCTGCATTCTTTTACCGGTAAATATAATCAGTTTAAGTTAAGTTTACAAAAAGTGGTGATCAAGACGATGTCACTCCCTCCTCGGGGTCTGCTCCATCTGATGGTTTGATTATACGTTCCATTGCACGAGGAAGACAGTTTTACTTGTTTTATCATTTACAAAATAATTCTGTGCAGTTCAGTGCCAAGGGAATTTATGGCTGGTCAAATGTGCATGCGTGATTTATGTTGTTGTCGATTACAGTTGGGACCGAAATTGTCGGCTCTTTTTGTTCCTCGACAAGCAGCAGTGCAAATACGGGTTTCTTTGGCCAAGGGGGAAATGGTGCTTTGAGCACTTTGGCTGCTGCATCCTGAATTGTTTGCGGATCAGCCAATACGTCCCAAGGTTTGTCATGTCAAAGAACAAAACGATTGGTGGGCACCAGGAACCACCTGCATTTTGGATAGGACAAGTGCATTCACCGTGCGCTTGATTCTACTGTCAATAAACCTACTGACGTTTTGGCCTTTAGATTTACGTTGGTGGGATGTTGGGATAAATTACCGTGCAAATCACGTGAAGCAGTACAGTACAACTCCAAGCTCGCCTGCGTAGACAAGTAACCAATGGGACCCATGATCACAAACGTGGTGAAATCTAAACCTGCGAAGGCGATTGGACAGAACGTATCCCACCGATTGGGATATTTCCAACCTTGTATATAAACCCATGGGCTATAAATACAACTCGAACGTATTTTCCTTTTGCTGTGATCTTACTGTTGACTTGGTTTGGGTAGCTTTGGGTGGAACTGCTAACTGGTAAATCGTATTCGTTCATTAACCTAACTGACCGAATTCCATATGCTAATAAAAAGTCCAAGTATTGCAGATGTTATTGTGGGTATACTAGGAAAACATTAGATTGAGAATTAGCATCACTGATGCAAACGAACTCTGACCCAGTACTTCTAACAGTAAAGAAAAAAGAGTCCAAAGACCAACACGAACGAAGTCGCATTCTCCGCAATCCCACGCGAGACAGTTTCGAGATAATGTGTAATTTGTGGTCATTTACGCTCACCATATCTGCCACACTCTAAATTATGCATCGGTAAATTTCAGTTTCTACCTTCTTTGATCGCTAACCGATAGGAACATTGGACCGACTCTGCCGGGGTGGATTTTTATTGTTGTATGTACTGCAGTGCAGGCGTCCCCGAAGTCTCGTATGAAATAAAAATATACATATAGCGGGGGGTGTATCGCAATATATTTGTACAAAATGTACTCAGAATTTCCAATAAACAAAAATACAGTGGTAACACGAGGAGTATCATATCCGCTGTTCGTCAATTTTTCTGTGGATGTCTGCCATCTCTCTTTGGCATGGCAGGCAACCTTTCAAACATTCGAAGAAGACCGTACTTGGTTCTGACTAGCTTTCAGCATCTAAATCAGTAGGGTTATTGGGTAAAACAGCGGTAGGAATATCATTGAACTGATTTGACCCTCTGAACTTTCTCTGACTGCATGTCTTCTGTGGCTTGTCAAGTATTGTGACCATCCGGTTGTCATTGTATGCTAGCACTATCTCATGTGAAAGTCAAAGGTCATTGCTCTTGAGAAATCTAACGCCAAGGATATAAGTGCACGATAAGCAGGAACGCTAACACCGAAATTTGAATAACTGCTCTGGATATTCAAAAGCATCCCACTGATTAGCATTGCGATATTGTAGTAACAAGTTATCAGCAGCACGATGAAGTTCAGCAGATGAACAGGAACTAAAGGAATGGATAGCACTTTCGGGAATACTCACAAAATATTCTGCCAGTACCTGTAGTTGGAGATGACGAGGCGCATTATGCAAATGACGACAACCGAGGTTTTTTAACCAATCGTAAGGAGGTTTGGTAGAAAAAGAGTACCATTATCAAGAAGAAATGTAAGAGCAACTTCTCTTATGCAAATCGTTTCCTATGAAAAATGCATCGGCAACTGTCCAAGAAGTAGCCACAGTAATCCGCATGTACACGGTACCTTGATTCAGAGGAAACTGACTAAAGAATCTGCTTACTAGGCTTCCAAAATTCTTCTTGTGAACACGTTTTACAGTCCTTAGCACTTCTGACAATGTTTGCATTCAGGTCTGCTCACCAACGCATCATTCGTGTCAACGGCTTCTTGTTGTTAATCCCTAAGTACCCGGAATGTAAATCTTGAAGTATGGCTGGTTACGGCATGGTCATCAAAATGCCTCAGATTACCTGGAGTAATTTTAAGGTTCGCCAGCTATGCGAAGAAGCTGGAAGTTGTTGAGTTTCATTGGGTGTCCACCCACAGTGCAGCGCCGAAATAACAGGATCGAAGTACTCATGCGTATCATGAATGGCATTTTCTCTGTCCCAGGAATGAATGGGTGTAGCAACAGACTCCAACGTCTGGGAGCACTGAGCATTTCGGGACAGAAGTCTGCATGTTTTGGAACTGCGATAAGTGATATTCTAATCAAAAAAGCTTAGTGTAGTACTCCATCGTTGAACCATTGACACTGGCTATTTTGCCAGAGATTGTGTAGGACGATCCAAGCCTTTGGAGCTGGGTGATCAGTGACGACAGTGAACTTCACCCCCTGGAGAAACTTGTTCAAGCGTCCAAGTGTCCAGTAGGCACCCAATGCTTCTCTTTGTGTTTGAGAATATTCCATTTCCGCTTTCCTGAGCCACCGTAAAATGGGAATCACAGGTCGCGCATTTCGTTCCAGAACTGCACCAATACCAGTGGGAGAGGCGTCATCAATTACAGCAGAGACAGCTCGCCGAAAAGGATTTAATAACAGCATTCGATTGATGATGAGATAAAAGATCCCTCACTATCTGCCCATGAAATAAAGACCAATAAAAACGGTTGTCGGAAAGAATGTCAAGCAAGCAACCGATAATTTTGGGGAAGAACCGATGAGTTAAGAGAAATGATGTGAAACATTGAAAATGGGACGAAGCACATGAACGTTATCGGGGGATCGGACATCAAATACAAGTGACAACCACTCAGGTTCCTGCGAAATTTTAAAAGAACTGATTTCGTGTCCAAGAGAGATGAATGGATCAACACTAAAGACACATTTATGGGGTTTATAGTACCAGTAAACCTTTTGAGTAGACATCATAAACGAGAATCACGTAGCTCATTACAGTTGTATGGACCATTACACAATCCTGGTCAGACTCAACACCATCAAGACTGGCAGCGATAGAATTGAGGGACTATTAAGAAATCGCGGTCGATACCAGCAGACAAAAAAGGGAAACAAACTGTACTTGTAAAAATCAAATGGAATATTTATGACTCGACAAACTGGATATATTACAAAGAGAAGTTTGTGAGTATGCTTCTTTCAAGTCAAAGGTTTTGAACAGTGGAATCGATAAGGAAAGTCTTTTTGTTCTTCAGTGACATGTTTGCAGTAGCAACTTCTCAATTGAATTCAACCAACAGTTCGTGGGGTTTTGCTGTCCGCCTTCAGCCGGGTTACAAAAGCCATGGCCCAGTCTGAGGATTCCACGGGCGTAATCAGTCCCTTTTCGCACATGGTTTGCATACCCTGAAGTACTGGTTCGCGTAAACCCAATAGTATAATTCTCCTCTTTAAAAATATTGGACCATCAGAAACTTCCAGTTTGACAGGGACTACTGCATTCCACCATTAAGTTAGCACCATTTAAGAATGAGCTTTTGAATGTCAGATATATCATGCTGAACGCTGAGGAAGGAAACGTTTGCATGTAGTTTCTAGAGAGTATTCAGTCCAAGTATGAGTGGGTTTGAATCAGAAGTCAAAAATTCAAAGGCGCATGCAAATATGAATCAAGTAGGACAAATTAATAGACAATCAATGGCCTGTAATACCACAAACAGTTTTACATGTTGACCGAATGTGAGGTTCGCGATGAGAGGATGATGATTCAGTCATGGAGACAACGGATTCAGCCCTTATTTTATCAACAAGCAAAGATGAATAAATACCATCAGGGAAAGATAACACATCCGTCAAATAAAGTGATTTATGGCGCAAAATGAATAGAGCGGGTGAAGAAATGTCATCGTCAATATAATTATGGTTTGAGCACCAATCAACAGTAGCTCAACAAACCTCGCTTGAGCGGCAAACACGTTCTACATGGCCAACCTTTTCGCCGGACAAGCACTTCGTTGACCTATTTGGGCAGGAAAATCAAAAGTGATACTGTTCACATGAAGCAAATTATTTCTGACCCGAACTTTGAGATATAATTAACACTTTTGGTGTAGCCAAATTTGTGCGACAACTGACTGCGGTTTTAAACGTTTGCGGAATCCAATTAGATTTGCTATTCTGCTTTCCAAGAACAGAACAGAATCTGGTCATTTGCTGAAGTTGTCACTGTTAGGGTAGTGGATGGTGAATCGTCAAATCCATTATCTTGATCAAAGGTCAGTACAACTGCCGCGACATTGTGCTTGTTACGTCAATCGATCTACTGAGTGAAACACCCGCATGATATGGTCAGTTAATAACGATGGGCCGAATAAACTAACGAACTGACCTACCACTGAGTAGTGACCAAAGAAAATTACTATACGTGGTATGCTGTTAGTCTAAGAAATGAGCTTTTTGTCTGCTCGACTTGGTTTTTCTCACTAGAGTTTATGAAAACTGGGGATAGAGTCGATTGGCGAGACGAAAGTAGAGCAGACGACTTCTCTTGTCTTATGCGTTGCAAAACAGTCAGTGCTTTCATATTCTGGTATTGATCGCAAACATTTCGTGCATTCTGAAACGTCCGAGGTTGAAGATGCGGCAATCTTTGGTGAAGTTATGGCTTGTTTATTCCAGCAATTAATCGGTCTCGAGACTGATCATTCAGTTCCAGGCCGCAGTCACATTTCGAGGCTTGTATCTTGGGCTCAAGAATAGAACTTCAGACAAACTGATTTTCTGCAGCGACCAACGTACTGAATTTTGCTGTTCCATCAGCAACTAAACTCGCGGCCTGAAATGACGTAAAAGTAGTTCCTTCAACTTTTCATGGCTGGAAATACTAGAAAACCCAGATGTTCACTTGAGCACATGATTATTTTTCAATAAAATTTAAGAAGGCCGCAGCCACCTTTTCATCAATCAAAGTATTTCTGGAAATATACCAGGTTTTAAATGTCTGGAAGTAATCTTTACATTCTTGGCGGTCTAATTACTATTCATTGGATGTAATGCAGTCAGATGCGTCATGTAATTCTCTTGCGCGCCACCAGATTTGATGCTGTATGTATTGCAGTAAGGGAGTATGGGCACTCTAGTATGGAGTCAGAATACATACACGTCTTAGAATGTATCGCAGTGGACTCATGTCACGTGCATTCAAAATTGTGCAATGTCAATAAACAAAAATATAACAACAGAAATAAAAGGATCCAGCCGCATAGTCAGTCATAATCACTACAGGGTTCTCTGTTGTGATCATTGAAATCTGAAGGAGATTTCGAAGCATCAGCATTAGTATCGACAAAAGGAAAACCGCAAGTGGGATTAAAAATAATTCGATCAATATGTATATGACTCACTGAACCGTCGGGAAGATCAAGAATTTAACAGTCTCCTGCCTAAAGAATTTAGTCACATATCGTTACCTGGATGACTTTGGAAGATTGCAGCTTTAGTAAGTTGATTCGAAGTACGCGGTTATTGAATAACTTTTCCGGACCGATGTTAGCAGTGTCTAGTTCCGAATTACGGAATTGCATAATGAATTTGTGTATTCTCTGATATAGTTCATGAAATGTGCAGGCATAGGCTGACTTGGCAGTGCTTTCATTTGTGCGCATGAAATTTTCAGCTACGTTGTTAAATTAAGGGTGTCGTTCAGGTGTTAACGCATGGTTGCAAACTACAGATATCAACCAGTCGGTTACCTTATTGTCCTGAAATGACTCCCTTTATCCGTGGTATTCCCTTTCATCTGAAAGCCTTGCAAAGTATACCACTTATGAGATCTGGGTAGGTAACGTGGTGCAATAAACCTCTGACAATCATAGTAAGAATCACGTACTACCAAAGTGAAATGTTTATTCAACGGTCCACAGTAGTTTGCATAAGCACGCTACCAAGCCTTACAATCAACAGGCCAAGGAGTCCACTTGTATAGACGTTGCTGAATGTTATGTGCATAGTCGCTGAAACGTTGGACGTCCTGGCATTGCTCGTTGTGGCCTTAGGGCCACCAACACGTTAATCGAGCCGTGGTTGTCATTTTCTCCACACCAAGATGACCCGAATATAGATCTGCTAACACACCAGATCGTAAAGGAGAGATAGTGATGCGAACTTTTAAACAACAGTCTACCAGCGGTAACAAAGATACCATCCTTGGGCTGTAAAATTCAGGAAAATATCTTTCGGCATCTACCCTCCAACCGTTACGAACAGACGACATGATGGCATAATAGTATCTGTTGGTTTTACGAATTAATTCCGATCGATTGGCAAAATGTTGCTGAGTATGTAAACAGTTACCAGAATGAGCCTCTTTAGAGACAGCATATCGAGATGGGCAGTGCATGGGGAATTGATATAAATTTTTGGTGCTGGATATCATAAGAATATGGAATGAGGAAAATTTTCAGTTGTTTAACCATTGCTACGTAAGATTTCCACAGACGAGCGTGGGAATCGTAGATGAACTTGAACGTTTCTTGCCCAGTAAGGACAATTAAAAGGGACCCGAGAAAATGCTTGTTTAGTCAGCACTGAGACAGCAAGCAATACAGAGTATTGGGTGACCACTTTGCTCTAAAACTACTCCAAAACTAGTGAGAAATGTGTCAGTGATAACGTTAACTTTGGTTTTGGCGAAACAGCACGTAAAATAGCCTGGGTAGACGGCGACGCCAATAGCCATCGAAATACATTTTCGTGTACAGGAGACTAGGGGAATGAATTTTGTGGTGAAAATACATTTGATAGACGAGTATGATTTTCGATCCAACCTGAGCCATAGCCTAGGTATGCAAAATTTTGGGATGAAAATACAAACTTATCAAGGTTACTGTCAACATCATGACCATGTTGCTCTTTGGTGGGCGTTAAAAGAAGTCCGGAATGCGACCCCGACCGTGGCTTCTCTCGGATTCTCAAGCCGCCTATGACAGATTACCTCCTAGGCGATAGAATAGAGAAGACCCGAGTCAACACTCAAATGTGAGCAATGCATTGTATTTATCATGGTGCCGAAATACTGCCGATATAACAATGCACGCGCAGGTAAAACACGGCAGAAAGATGCCGAGTGATCGAAGCTATTCGAAATTGAGAACTCTTGAAAAGTGCAGCCCGTGTGGGAACGTACAAATCCGATGTGCGGTAAAACAAACCCAACCAAACGAATGTCACAGAACTGATATCAAGCCTTAAAGCAGATGTTAGTGAAAATTGTTAGAGAGTAATCGATTTTTTCCAGAAGACTGATACCACTGCACGTTCCTGCAATCAATCGATCACGTAATTAAATCTGAAAGTTATCGCCGAAATTGCAGCAAGTGTGTAGTTCTAGAATGAAATCACAAATTGGCTGGTCCTATTGGCGCACCGAAGAGTAGACGTTTGTACGCTTTGTGTTTAAGATTTGATGGGTTTGAGATGTCGTAGAAGCAGTTCATTCCTGGCCCCAAAAATCACTTCAGTGGGTTCGTTTCGGAAACCTCAGTGTTTTATCAAAGAACAGTCATGATTTCCGATAAGCGGTGGAAACTGAACGGATTTAGTTTCCGAATCGGGGCTTTCGTTCGAATGATGTCAGACCTTAAAAAGTTCACTGTAATCCTCACTCTTGAACGGATTTCCATGAATATCAAGGGACTCCATTGCGTATCGATCCACTCATGGCGTTGACCACGACGCCAGCTGTGGTATTCTCGGATAATGTTAGACCGAGTGGTAGTATTACTGAAGCAAACGAACTCCGGCACAAAGCTCCTAACAGCAAAAAGGAACGGGATTGTATTCTCCGGGGCCCTACGCACCACAGATCATAGATTCAAAGAAACTATGTGGCGTGGGGTAATCTACGCTCTTCACACTTTGTCTCGTGGATCACAGTGGTAGCTATGACACATTTTGGGTCGAGTAATTTATTCGTTCACCATTTTCACGGTGGGTGACTATTGTAGAATAAGAAACAGCACCTAGATGAATTCATTGCAGGAATGGAGTCAATTTTACATACGTCAGAAATCCAAAACGGTTTGGGTGTTGCTAACCGGTGTCTTAGCGAATGCACCGGCAAAAACAGTGACTGAACGGATAAAACAGCGCAGTGGTTGCCACAGTTGCAGCCGCTGTGTCAACCTTGGTAGCAGCATCGCTGAACCTCTTGTATTCCGCAGTGTAAATGCAAGAATGAGAACAGACGGCAACTTTCGTTCCTGAATTCAAGAAGACCATCACAGAAGTGATTAGCTTTTTGTACAGCTGCCCATAAACATGACTGGGACGTTTCTGACGGACTACATACCACGCCGTGGACCTGTATTATTAGCAGAATGCTGCCAACTTGGCGTCATTATGAAATACCACGAAGAAGAATCTTTTTTCTTCAAGCGGTAGGACGCGTATAAGAGCACTTCATGGTCATTCGGAAGTGCACATCATGTGGGTTTCTAAGTGTTTTCAGTGGTCATTAAAACCCATTTCCTCAGTGAATTATTTTCGATTTTTCGTGACGCAGGCAACGTACTAAGTCAAGTGCCTGTCATTTCCAAGAAGAAAAACCCTGTGACCAAATTAGACAAGTAAACTGGTATTATTGTCTTATAGTGTCCTGCTTATTTGATAAATTCCGCCAGTGTTACCGCTGCCGTCCTGTTCTATTTGCTTCCGTAACATGTTTTCATCGTTTCATATCGTCAACCGTCTAGAATAGGTCTATATGAAGTTTTTCATAACGAGAGCGGTACTATGGTCTTTCCTGTTTTAAGGGACGGGCGGCCTTCAACAGTGGTGTTTAATCAAGTTTCACGATCGTGCATATGTAGCAGAACTTGGCTATTTGGAAGTTGTCCGCCATTGTTGCACTGGCAAGCTGTCGAATATAGTAAAACTTTAACCACACCTGAATGCGTCAACGTTGTGCCGGTTCAGTGTTCTGATTTTCAGTACCCTCATTGCGGACATATATCTTAGATTTAATCATTGGCTAATGATAAATTAAAACGATAAGTGGAACTAATTCCATTTTCGTGTCGTAATTGCTGTGTGGCGTTGCTTCTACGTGAGTAAAAGAAATGTCATTTTTGTCATATACTACGTCCCAACGAACGGCAATTTTATTCGTTCGCCCTACTGACGATCAGAAGTACAAACCACAGACATGCTGCTGAATTTGTGACAAATAGCAACCCACTTCTTTAGTGCACACATGATCCATTGAGATCTAATGTGAATGAATGAGAGTCCAAGCTTCCGATTCGTGTTCAACTGTTCTGTGGTACGTTGAAGCAACTGACATGCGCTTTCCACTCCATTCGTGCTTGTAGGGTAAAGAAAAATTTTCTTAAATGTACCCAAACGAATAGTTTTGGAATATGACCAGGTGAGCATGAAGATTACTTCAAAAAAGCTCCAAAGCTTGATCGCTTCCACACTTTCAGTTTTCGGAACTTTTATCCTTTAAACAGTAGTATATACACATTTAATGCACTATTCTAAGCGGTTCACACTCTTTGCCCACGACGTGCAGGTTTATTACGAAATTTAGAAAAGAAATATCAATTTCCACTTTACGTTTTATTCGAGAGTTTAGTGGAACAGGGATATCGCAGCTTCGTGGGCCCAGTCAAGTGTTGCTCAGGATTTTATGTGATTGAGAACCGCCTGAGGCTCTAATAAGTGTTCCGAAAGTAGAGTAGTAAGTTAGTTGTTTGAATCTAAGTATCATCTGGCATCTCGAAAATTGGAATGGGTTATTGAATAACTCTAAGTTCTGTTGTGAAAAGTGGAACGCTTATGACAAGTTGTTCAATCTGGGATCATTCCACTGAATTATTATGCATACATTTTCAAAATTTCTCAAAACTATGATTGCATGAAATCAGCGTGTGTTGACCGCCTACGTCAAATTAGAAAGTGTACCTATACTTTTATATAGGTCTACATCTATTTCTCTTGTTGCGCATATAAAAATAGGTGCACAAATATGCATGGGCATTGAAATTCATGTATATACTGTGGCATGTTTATGTTATATATATATAGAGAGAGAGAGGGAGAGAGCGAGATTCTGGTGAGACATACCAATCCGGAGTGTACAAGTATATGGATGTTTGGATACAAGAGTACCGGGTATGCATACCTGAAGAGCGACAATAATCGCGAAACCGGTCGTGTGCTCCCGGGCAAACTTTTTTCAATCATCCAGATACTACTTGCTGCTTCTATATATATACATATATATATATATATATGAGTATTTCTCGTATCCATACTATCTAGGGATCAGCCAAGAAGAACAAAATAAGACCGGATAGCAGGAGCGGTACGAATGAAAGTCGTGGACCTAATGGAAGAGAACATCTGGGGGTCAGTTGACCGCGAAGTTTCCAAACTGTTCAGCTATATTTGATGACTTGCACAATCGAGTAATATAGAAGCACATTATGTTCAGCATAGTAAGAATGCGTCTGGTCTCTTGCCACGATCAAAACACAATGACACAATTCATGGACTATAACAGATGATTAAAAAGCTGGAGAAACTGACACACGATGCGACAATTTGCAACGTGATGGTTTCAAATAGTGCACAAAAGTTTTATAAGATCTAACGGACCGTTTATTTGTCATTGGTTCCGTTGCACTTGACTGAGTTCGCTGTGCTCTGTTGGAATGAAAGTACGTGGAATCCAGACGATTTAAGCAAATTATTTTCCACCATGGCAACTGTGGAATTCACGGAAAATGTGCTCCTTATTTTTCATAAATCTTGTTCGTAACTAGTTTTGATGAAGTTACAGTTCACCGTCTGAGAACAGGAACTCAAATTCGGACGCTCAGAAGGAAGACGGTGGATGAACATGAGGCAGGAATATCAATTAAAATTACTGTTTTGCAAACAAGTAGTTCCGGTGAGCAGTACCATTCACTTTTGTCACTTCTCAGCGCTGCTATTACAGCCGAAGTTATTATTTTCACTATTGCCGCTGATTATTATTGGTCATATTGTGTGCAAATGTTCAGAAGTTTCCTTCTGCCGTGCGTTTATTGTTGACCTTTGACCGTCTACGTTTTCCACTGCTTTTCCGCAGCTTGGGCCGAGTTAATCAAGTGGTGAAGACAAATTATCAACAAATCACAAAACGGATCGCACCTGTACAACAAGTTGTTATCTTTAAAAATGCGGCTGTTGTTTGTTTAAAACGAACTCTCAAAGCAAGCGAAAATAACTTCGTTACAATGTGTACTTGGAATTTTCGGCTCTACTCTCCAACGGATATAAATATGCTTCCATGAAAAATTATCTGATCAGTCTTTTAGGCGTATCGGAGACAAAATTATGGGATCGCTTTGAAGGGAAAATTGATATGACCACAAAAAAGTCTTTTTATAGTCTTTTGAGTT
This sequence comes from Fasciolopsis buskii, assembly GCA_008360955.1. Classification (NCBI taxonomy): domain Eukaryota; kingdom Metazoa; phylum Platyhelminthes; class Trematoda; order Plagiorchiida; family Fasciolidae; genus Fasciolopsis; species Fasciolopsis buskii. The sequence continues at coordinate 30,525 of LUCM01009408.1, forward strand.
CACCAGGTTTTTTAGTAAGGTATATTTATATGTCTGTTAGATGACGGCTGATAGCTTGGATATTAATTTTTAGTGGGAGAAAACGATTTTGAATGTTTGAGTAACCAATCGGATGCCGTCTGTCGAACTTAGTTAAAAGTCAACCCAGGGGACCTGTGAGAACTTGATGGCGGTCCACTTGTGCTGCCTGAAAGCTGGCCGGAAATTGCGCAAAAGCTTCAGTTCAAGGCGACCGTGTCAAACAACTGGTTCAGCTGGGAATAAAATATCACTTTTATTACATATTATTATCACATATCACCACTGTTGTAGCTTTTGTGATCGATAAACATATCACTGATACCATTATTCCTAATATTGTTTCAATATATACGCCAGTTTCTTCTTGTGATTTCACGAATATTAGCGTCACTCACTGTTATGCGTTTTTCGCTGCTTTCTACCTGCACTTTTTTTCCGAGCATTTCAAATGGAAAACACAAATATGTGCAGAATTACAAAACTGGATCATATTCGTGAAATAGTTTAATAGTCTTCAAATAACCGTAATTATCCAATCGGGATGGTCATTTGAACCACAGAATGGAACAATTCCACTGAAATCAAACAAGATTTCCGCTCAAGTTTCTCGGGCATGACAGTTTATTGAATTTTGAAATTATGCTCTGATCTATGTGTGCTTCAATGTCACCGGGTATTATATCTACAATGGATCTACTTTAACTTAATGAGGTACGCATTAAATGATTTTCAGATTACTCAACCGACTGTACCGTTTTGTTTGGATTAGAAAACAGTTGAGTGACTTTCATTGAACTGTCAAAGGCCTTTCAGATGACGTTTTGTTTCTTGTGGGCATGTTGAATAATTTCCTGCATTTGTCTGTCGCAGTTGGGCCGGGATTTTTCGCAATGAAACTTACGGACGAGCGAAACCCGTGCCTTCCACAGCTTATGCATTCACCTCCGCACACTACCGTTTTCTGTAGTCCTTTTGGTCCAGGTATTGTGGTCTATAAAAATGCGACCAACCACGTGGATGATCCATTTCCGTTACGTTGCTATCCACGAAGCCAGACGATCTGCTACTCTATGCAGTCTGGCAATCAACTTTGGATGTTGCGTTGAAATAAACAAGAAACGCAACCCAAATCAGTCCAATGATTGACCAGTAATTTTCAATGAATTTGCGTTGCAGAATTAACTTTATCCGAATCTTTGGAACCACTAAGCACTGATTCGTACATCTGTCCCGTAAGGTGCAAATAAACGTCACATAATAGGGCAGTTCTCATCTGACAGGATCGGTTAAATGTCAATCTTAAAGAAAAATGATGCGTACCTTGCTACTGTTGGCTCAGCTTTTTGTACGCGTGTGAGAATTTGAGAGTTCTCTGAAGACCTGATGAACTAAGACATGGAAGCTTTCTTCCGGGTATTACTAATCTCCTACAACCACATAATAATGCTTACAGTGATAAGCTAACAAAACACTGCAAATATCTGTAATCGAGGGCTAACGGATATTCGGTACAAAGGTTTTCTCAAAAAAGTGAGCCCGGACGTGAATTTTTCTATTTATGACTTTCGCATCAGCAGCAGCAGGACCTTGTTAGTCCTTTTTTGTGAGTGAGAACGCGAAAGTGTGAAAACGCATAAGCACTTCCGGGATTGCTTTGACGAAGCAGCAAAAGCCGGAAAAGGAGAAGAGGGCATGGTTGAATTAGGTTGGACACTTTTTTACCCCAGGGGACCCTATTTCATTTGTATTGCTGGTGGAATGGCCAAAACGAAACTAACCCGAATGCAAATATGAGTTTGTTGTTACCATCATCCTCCTACTTGTGTGTTCCGGTTTTGACCGCTATCTCAAAGGAACAAATAAAACTGAGGGAGGGGATAATTGCAAGGTCAAAAGTGGGGAAAATTATCGAGACGAAACTTTTCACTTATAAGAAAACCAATGTCTGCGGCATTTAGCTACCTTGACTAAGGTGTCCAGCTACCGCGTACACCACATCCTGGTAGTCTAACCTGAACTATTAGAAACAAATGATCAGTTAGAGTTGTCGCGCTCCTTCTCTAGGTTATGGGCTGACCACCCGACTCAACTTTTAGTCAATACGTCTTGAGGAGCAGCGTACACCAACTCAACCAATCTGTTAACATGCAAAATCCATATTCCAACCACATCGATATATTCTAATTTGATGCTTTTTCTAATGCTTAAGCTGTGCAACAAAATGTCCTTCACCTAACGGTCCTCTCACCGTGTTGTAACAGTATCACGAAGGCATAATTTTGTCATGTGTCCGCGGAGGCTGTTTATGTTGCAGTTTAAACTCGATCAAAGCCGCAAATTTTTCAAATTTCTAGCTGACAATCGAACCCTGTATGTACATGAGCCCACATCATCCGACATAAGGCTAAGTGATTAAATATAACTGAAAAAACAGCAAAAACTAATGAAATTCACTTTACTCCCCTCCCCCAAGAGACGGGTGCAACCACCAGCCTGTCCAGTTCCGAAACAATATGTCATACTTCTCGAATGTAAAACGCTTCCCGAGTACAATCATATTTTAGTTCAGAAGACCGAGAAAAAACTGCCACTTAGTGGGTCTCTCAATCAGAACCACACCACTGTCCGCGAAATTCAAGCCAGACAATTTCCTGCCCGAACAAACATGAAAGCAACCATTCTCACATGAGCCTAAGGCTAACCCAATGGCCACCTTAATGACGAAACAGATTAGAAAACGTCGAAGGGGAAAACCGTGATGAACACCATACCTTGCAGTGAACTAGGATGAAAGATCCCCTTGAGAACGAACCCGGCTTCAGCTGTTCGTTCAGAAAGGTTACAAAAGTGAGATGAATTTATCTGGTACACCCATCAGGGCCACAAAACTTCAAGTTCGGCGAGTCAATTGCCAAGTTCAGATAGAAAGACAGAGATCATGTGTCCACGGAAAGTGCGTCTGTGCTCTGGCACCTGCCTCACGGAGATGTAGTCAATGCAAACTTGACAGAGTAAGGAAACAGTCGGATTCCCATGTGTACGACTTTCACGAATTCCAGATTAGTGGTGGAGGACAGCGGCTACGAACAGTTTCGGTGCGATACTGCGATTTTCACACCGGGATTAATCACTAGTTTGAAAATCACTAGGACCACCGATTTACCATCTCAGATAGAGCTCAAGAGTCTTTTTTAGTGTAATGCTAGAACTTAGCTATTATGCTTGAAAAACAGCGGTCGAAGCCCATAGGCTATAGGTGCCTTACACCATTTGAAGAAGCCTATCTCCCGGATGACCTCCATTTCCGATGCATCGCGTCACTTGCAAGCATCAGTGAAAGATTCACCGTGGAAGTGGATTAATCAAACTGCTCTACAAAAATGCCCTCGGTAAATTTCCAGCCGATGCATGTGAGATTAAATCAGTGAGCCGTCGGATTCCCTTATTAACTCACTTACAGCTGAAAGGTCAGTTAATTATCGTCCAGAAGCAGCTGCGTTTGATACCTAGTTTTCCTTTGTGTGTAGCCAGGAACTAGGTGCAAGAAAAAGTATACACAGATCTACGTCTACAGATTTGAACCATAATGTTCAATAATTCCTAATGGATTCATATCACTGGTGACCACAGGTAGCGAGGTCAATGTGCTCATCGTTGTGAGGGCGAAAGAAGACTCTAAATGAGCCGATGTCGTCTATGGTAGCAAAGGTTTAGGTTCACCAGAAGCTTTCTGTGGTCTGAATAGATGTGAGTGAGCCGATCGACGTTGTCGACCCGAATGACTAGGACAGAAAATAGGCCTCAGGTCTGCCCTTCTATCGTTTTATTTTATCTGATAGGCATCAGAACGTTCCTTTTGAACAGTTTAGGTACATCTAGGCGGTTGTCCGTTGTGTACGTGAAAAACTGTCAATTTTAGCAAAGTGTGGGTGAAAAAATTAATGAAAAATGGTCATTATCACCGTGCCGCGAAAATCATGTCCATTTTCTAAAAAACGGCCTACGCATTATCTTCAGCTACGTGGAATTAGCTAAATTAATTCCCTTATAAAATGATGTCTAATATCATTACTGAGAATCTGTTAAGCAGGTAAGCCGACATGTGCTTCCCAATTCAAACTTTTATTCTTTATGTTATGCTGCAAGATTTGCTTTCATTTCTCTCCTAAGGTTCACTCACGTGACTTTCGACCGTCGACTTATGCAGCTCTGGATGTAACGGTAATAATCTCCAAATCAAGCATCATTGGACATAACCATCGTTCGTAGTAGTTTGACTGTTCACTGACTTGCCTGAAGCCAAACGCTGCACGATATATTCTTGACGAAACTTCATGAATTTATTCATGGTTCTGCGGGCAACATAAACGTCATGCCATCATGTTATCCGATGAGGTGAAATGCTATATTAGATGTAACTCATTCTGCCTGACTAACATTAGTTAGTTATCAGCCGATGGGGGACACGGAGTTAGTTAATCCGGTGGCCGTATGTATACGCAAAGGACCCACCAAGCACGCTTTTATCAAATGATCACAAGTGCACCCCTCCTTCTTCGTTGCTTTCAATCATTAATCAGTTTGTGCTGTCGAAGCTGCTAATCATAATGGAGACACCAATAATGGAACTGACTGACGTTGTCGTTTACAACTGATTTTTTATGTTGATTATGTTGGACAGAATAATTCGATTACTGAATTTATGAAAATGTAGTTCTTTTGTGTGTACGATCACGTTTATGGCTAAAACCGAACGAGTCACGTTCTACGTGATGGATCAATAAAAAAAAATACATTGGTCGTGCAGCAGTTTAGCTCAACATTGCCATTTAATACCGCAGCATCAGAATGACCTTTGTTTTTCATCACTTTAGTTATAAAGGAGAATGGTAATTTTTGTCACTTGTACGGACAGTCAGCTTATTGATGTACTCCATTTATCTGAATGCAACGTACGACCACAGCTATGGCTTTAAAAAGCAAACAGTTAAGTAAATGCATAAGTTATCTTATGAAGAAATAAAAGTGACATTTTTTTCGGCCGAAAAATCTCACGACGAGAAAGTGTGGATTAGGCCGTGCAAACTTCAACCGGGCAGACAGGAAACGTTTTTTCACGATCACCGGGAGAAAAGAAAGACATGCTCATTACCAAAGTGAGTAGTTGATTGCTTTTATACGTTGTTGAATCGAGGCAGCAGTAATTTAATGACGACGTTCCTCTTTCCACATAAATGTTCTTCAGGAGCAAACAGCATAAACCGCACAAATTATTTTACACGTACTGGGGAACGATAAGTCCGCCATTGTAGTAAAACTGTACGTTTTAAACGCTTATCCTCTTAGTCACTTCGTGTACCAAAAGTTCACAATAAGAAGTAGCCCAGGGCAGTTACTATTTCATTAAGCCCGTATGTACCTAGTTATGCGGTGCATACTTGGACGGATCTGACTGACGAGCGGCTAAATCCTAGGATGTTTATCTTACTAGAGCCTTTCGCTCATTTGTACTTTCTCTATATCTATGTTGAAAAAAAATGTGACGATTTTCGACGAAATTTTAACAATGGTCATGATCATTGAGTTTGAGACCTTGAGTACGCGCAACAGATAAACGCTTGGAAAATAAAGATCTAAGGATAATTCTATTTAGTCAACCATATACTGCCTACTTTGAGTTCAGAAAAGCTTGATGAGCAGGTATTTTTATCAGTTAATCTGGCGATTTGAAGTGAATTCCGATTCGTTCTCTTGTTGACATTAGAGATGGTACGTCCACTGTCACCCTTCTTCGCCAAAAATCCACGCTGAAGTGGGGTCTAACTAAAGATGTTTTCCTCAGCGGGGCGATACGAAAAAAGCTAAGTCGACCTAAGAATTATAAAGCACTATCGGTTGGATCGTCATGCTCCGAGATGAGAGGTTTCATTTGCTTTCATGAGTCTATGGACGTGCTGTACGTTGGCGTTCCCGGTGTTGCGACTATCGGTTTCAAGGGTATCACTTTCATGTGATTTTTCGGTTGTCCGTGGAAATGTACGATGTTTGAGCCATTGACCGTCGCTATCCAGCGCTTTCCTTCGCTTATTGACCCCAGACTAGTCCCATCCAACTGCTGTCTCCTCTTTGTTTTTGATGTCTGAAGCCCAAAAAGTTACATATTCGTTGAGGTCAATCACCACAGTCGAATGTGTACAAAATTTTGATAACTACTCATCTACTCACTGGATACGTATTTCCAAATCGCGATCGAATCATTCGCTAACCGCGCACGAAATACGCGTCGTCGATAGTAACACGGATTCAGCAACCTCATTGATGTTTAATATAACGACTCCTTGAGTACGTCCTAAATTGTCATCAAAAACAGGGAAGTATGTTCCCAGAGGATAGTCGACGTTACGGGAAATGTGATGAATAAACTGATCATAATTAAACAAAACCAAATTCAAATTTGCTGTCTCACATGGGAAAACGGGACAGAGCCCTAGTCGACCACCACGAAATTTATGGCAGACGATTGCCCATTCTCGGGGTTGGGGATTTAAAGCACTGATTTCTCTCTCGGATGAAACTTGGGACCATTTAACGTACCACGTCTTGTACCTGCAGGTTTATATGCGATGTTCGGTACACCAATAAAAGGGATGTTGTTTACCGGTGTCTCAGTGTTCAGCTGGGATTCAGTTTCTCCTTTCCTTAGGATTCTAGCGCAATCACCCCTTCTTTTCAATAGTACTTTTCGTATAGGCATGGATGAAAAAATTTCCCCGGAAATTTCGTTCATCCATCCTTATGCAAAGCATACTACTGAGAAGAAAAACCAATACTTTCGGGCCTTGTGTCCCCTTTCTGAAGGTTGGCCTTGCTTGATCGACGTAAATTCTCCGACAAATCACCGTGTGATTCTGAAGTGGACTTATTATTCATTCACTAACCTAACGATTCAAGTGAGATTCTACTAACACGCACCCCTTTGTTCCGTCGGAGTCTACCTACCTACCTGTTTAGCGAGTTGTGTTGCCA
>LUCM01009410.1:0-12762 GCA_008360955.1 Fasciolopsis buskii
AAATTGGTAAACCCATTGATTCACACCAGTCCTCAGCAATCTCATTCCTTACCCAGAATGATCTCAACAGTTTTGTTGATTGTGATGACAGGATTTCATTACCGTCCGTAGAAGGTCGGAGACAGTCCATCTGGTCCATCTGCCTTTTGCTTTGTTAGATAACCTGTATCTCTGATTAACCCTATTTCGGATGGAAGACAGATATTACCTGAATTTGTTCATTTGGAGCCAGAATTGATGTCCCACTGTGGTCGTGGGCCAATTACAAACGCAACAGATTTGTGTCGTTTTGCCATTTGTTGACTCACTTATCACTATCCTGATGATCTGGGGCTTCTAGAATCGAGGTTTTAACGGATGGTTTGCGAGTGTAAGGTGTGATCTGAAAAACGGTGAGCCGAATGAACTATGAAGACGTTTGCTTCTTAATTTATCTTGCTGTTTCAGTTATACATGCATGTGTATAGGTGCACTTAGTTTTTCAGCGTCTTCAGTGTCATGTCAATAATCACCGTGTGATGAAACCGAGTTTTCAAATGACTGTGAAAATAGTCAGGGCAGGAAAATCTCAGGCTCAACTTTTAATCTTATCAGAAGCATTAGCTTAACTACTACCGGCAATTATTCGGAATAGATGGATGGCAAAACTAATCGTGCCAAATTTACTTTCAAGAGAATGGAGTATCGTCCAGATGAGAAGCGTTAAGGAACAATAAATACATTAGGTTTTGGTAGCTGATTTCGAATTCAAAGCGTTTATATTTCAGTGTCGCTCTCTATTGATAACCTGATGTTCGTTGATCGTTGCCTGAGTATGACGATGTTATCAGTTTAGTGAGGCAAATTACAATATGTACCCCCCCCCAAAAAAACGCTAGTTTCCATGGATCATAGACCAGAGTTTGTTCGGTGTAAGCACCACTTCAATCAACTGGTAAGCGGTGTTTTAGAAAAAACATTTGTCATCAGGATTGCCATGCATTTCGAAAACGCGAACTGGTTGTCATTAGGTTTCGCAAAATGTCTACGTACTTAGGTGTCTAAAGCTCAAATCTTTTGCAGTCGGGATGTTAGGTCCTTGAACTTTAATCGAAAAATAGCGTAGGTCCTAACCTTTGGTCGGTTCCAATGTAAACGATCATTGCATAAATATGGGTTCATTGATAAGCATTACAGTCGGATCTCTCGGAATATGCACGCAATTGATCTATCCTCTTTTCTCCTATTTGGCTTGATTTGGTCCTTCGCGTGGTGTGAGACGCCAACGAAGTTATTTACTCCGCTGTCAAATGAACTGATTGATTACATTAACAACAAGGTAATTTTTCATCAAAATATGATAATCTGAGTGTAAATAAATGATGCGCTTTCCTGCCATAATTTTGCAGTTAAACGAATCTATATAAAGGCATAGTTTATTCGTGCAACTTTTTGCACATTCGAGTTGATATCTATTACTAATTTCCGGGTTCTATGTGGAATGCAAAAGGTTTTGCTTTTTTTACGTGAATTAAACAAGTCTTAGTGTTTGCGCGTGTGCATCTTGTCAGATTTCTGGGTATTGGATGAATTGGCATCTCGCTTGAAAATCTGATTGAATTTAGCCAACTTTGAGCATCGGCATCGTCGACCTTGTTGAACAAAGTCGAGTTCATACTGCACTGTCCTCCCATAACACTCGGAAAAGCTAACATTGAAAACAGAAGGCAATTAAAGATTGATGAAGTTCGAGCACCGAAGCCTGTGGAGTATCATTCAAACGTTAATGGAAAACTAACATAAAAGTAGCGGTGAGATTAGACAAATAGACAGGACTAGGGCATTCTTAGAGGGAGCAGTTTAATGTTCCACGTGGTTGAAGGTTATCGTGTCTTGAAGACTCGGTCAACCGTGGGCGAATCTAACCAATGGAATGATGTCACTGGGTTAGATGATACGAGTTGAGTAGGTTTCTACATGTAACACCCGGTGTGAGAGCAGAAAAAATTATTAATCCACGAAGCTTGAAATGAGATTTTCCGGGAGGATTTGTAACTCGAGTGCAGTGGAAGCAATGATGACAAGGGTTGCGATCTTACACTATTCATTTTCATGTTAAGATTGAGATAATTCTGAGAGAAATGACATCGATGTTCTTTCATGCATTAAGCGTAAACGATGATGTGCTTGTGACTGTACCTGTCCGTAAGCAATCATACTGGTAGTGTAACCGAGATTTTTGTGATACTACTTGCGTTTCGGAAAAATGTACTGCATTACAGTAATGCCGCCTGGTGGAATAGTAAAACCTATCCTATCACGAGAAGACAGCTAGAATAATGTACACGAAAAGCCTCATTCCGATACGAATTCAAAGAGGGTAAATGACACACTAATGCTTGACAATTCGAATAGTGTTGGCTAAGGCCACAAGAATGCATATCAGACGTTATCTAAAGAAACAGCGAGAAGGAGGAGAAGGGTGTTTCTATCGGACACCATTTCTCATTCAACATCCCTACCGAGTTAAGGCTTAGAAGATGGAAGAAATTCTTTCTGTTCACATAGGTTTGTTTTTACGTGTTGCTGTTTTTTCAAGGAACTACGCTATGCATGAATCCTTCATGGGTAGAGCACGCACGCTGTAACAATTTCTTCGATCCACTTACACGACTACAAAATGCGACCAATAAAGGATGGAAGACGTCCGAGAACTACCGACGGGTAATCATGAGCATCTTCATGGCTATGCCGGGAAACCGATCATATCGGGGACGTTGCGACTAGGAGTTCAATCCAAACGTGTTGAAATATTTGTGACATTTGTTACACCTACACCAAGTATGGAATTAAAGAGGTGGTCGGAACAATTCCAGATGAAGGGTGCGCAACAAAACTAATTAATATGAAAGGTATAGTCAGCGGATTCAATCGAGTAGGATGGAATAACTTCCCCGGTTACGGTTCATATGAATAGCCACTTCAGGATTTAATAACAGTAACAGATAAAATGGCCAAATGTCACAGTTTGTGAGCACACGTTTAATCAGAGTATTTTCATCTGTATGATTCATACTAGAATTATTTTCTCTTATTTATTTGATATTAATCAACCAAAGTCGTGCGTTAGCAGTCAAAACTCGCGGAAAATGAGTTAGAAATTGTTAGAACTAAGCCGAGTTGAGGATAAGTCCCATTAGGGGAACCCGATAAAATCTGTTTCGACACATTTCGCAAATTGCTTCATCAATCACAGAGATAACTGTTACATGAGAGTGAGAAATTGATGAGTATTCATTGATTCGATTTGCCTAGTTGGTTTTTATGTTGGTTAACCATCCCAAACAATTCCCATTTTCCATGCTTGGATAAGGAACTCGGAAACTAGAGCGCAACCTGTTCGGTTTTATCAAGTCAATGGAACATTGCATTGACAAAGGGGGCGCTCAGTTTGGCACCTTAATTTTAACTCTCAAATGGGGATGAAAATTTATTCCAAAAAAAACAGTCGCGGGTCGCATTTGCTAAATAAATCCTTTAGTATAAAAAATATATGATAACCAGAAGAATAGACATTGTTCGGGAAATGACACTGAAGAATCAGTGTTGGTAACTAAAAAGGCAGTATGGCTAGGCAGAGATTTCGTTGGCACAGTAAGGTTTGTTTATTGTCTACTCAATGAAATTTAATTAAGGCTTTTGATAACTCCACATTCTAATCACAGCTGTAACGAACACGCTTCATCAGACATTTGAATAAACGGTGTATTTTCACTAGTGCAATCGTGCCTTCCATATGTCGAGGGTGAAACAGCGAAACCAAGTTAACCGGATCGGGCTTTGCGACTCCGTGTTTGGAAAGTTCAGTGAACTGCTGACTAGATCAAAGCAGTGTGCTCCAATTGTACACTAGGTGAAGTGACAGTTCACACTTCACGGAAATTGAAGAAGTCTAAACAAGTTAGATTTATCGTGCACCTCTTGTTTTATGTAGTCTTAGAAGTGATCACTTTTTAAATCTTACTACAAACTACGAGATTCTTTCCTAATCGACTGCACATGACCATTTATGCATAGCTTTGTGTAATAAACCAACCAGACAAAGACCTAATGAATTACTGGATTTCTTCAGCCAGTCCCGTAAAACAATTACTTTCGAATCAGAGTTAGGAGGACAAAAACAAGTTTCCTTTCCAGATGCAGACCTGAGAACATGAAATAAAGGATTATTTAGTCGATTAGCTCAGAGAAAGCACACATGGGCTGGATGGGATACACATTCTCATAGCCTTGTTCCATTGAAGCACAACCGAATCTGAAGAGATCAGTTTTGACTCGGGCAAAGAGAACTTGTGCCGAGGAAAGAACCTTAACAAAAAAAAAACGATACGATAGACGGTAGTAGAAACTGGCTATCTGAGAAGTCTTGAAATATGCTAATGTGATCATGAAAAGTTCTATAAATGCAAAGAAATTTCTTTCTCATATACCGCTTCACACATTTACATTTATGATAGTGGGTACCATGAGTAAAAATGATTAGATGTCGGTTGCAACGGGTCTGTGAATGCAACAAATTTGGTAGCTTGTCAACCGATTGACGTTTCATGGCCCCAGAGATAGACGTGAAAGATGCAACGGTCAGCATGAAGATATAATGAATCTCCAGTGCAGTAAAGTAATCAGCTGAAACGACACGTTACCACGAATAACCAAACAAATCTGCGTGGTTCTACACCACTCCAAGTCCCAAGGTCATGGTTGTTGGAGAGTGAGGGGGAACCACTACAATGACGATACTCCTCTTTAGTTCTGTGATCCGGATTTTTTTTATCTAACTGGAGTAGGTGATCTATCAAATCAACTTCTACTCATATCGATCAATCAGCCAGGCTCTGTATAACACATGTTAAGCGTATGTTGTTTGTATTTTCCTTACTTAGAAACCTCCCTTACATGAGCTGTTCAGTATGACCACCGATCGGTGGAGGTGCTAAATCAGTGACGGATGGGTGGTAGGTCGCATAGTGTCAAATTGAAATAAAACATGGAGGGACAACCCAGTTCGCCAAATGGTTGGGAAGTTCGACGAAAAACGTTTTCCCCGGATTCACTCCCAAGTTCGGGTGTGATGAACATGCTTGCCTAATGATTCCAAACAAACATGGATCAGCTGAACAATCATACCATGGGTTCCAGAAGCACAGTGACTGCATATATTGCAGGATGAATCGCCAAGTTCTATAATTAATAGCCTACCAATGAGAAAACATAGTAGCAAGTTGTATATTTCGAACTTACCAGGACGTGGTGGTCATGTGTCGAAAAATTTGGATGGGTAAGTGTATGGTCGTTTGGAAGAATACCCAAAACACCACAATGTGACTTCTTAATTAAAATGATAGACTGAAACTGGCATTGCCGTTGGTCGCTGATGTTTGCATATGGAGTGAACTGTTTTCATTCTCGAATTAATTGCAATAAGGATTACTTGGAATGCATGGAAAGGATACCGGAAATAAATCACGCATTGATTATTTTTCAACTCCTAATTAACTGAATTTCATTAAGCTAACCGAATCAAGTACTGTGTGCAAATTATGACAGCCTGGAGGAACATGGAAGGCGGCAAAAACCACGAGATTCCGGTCGGTTGACGAAGTGAAGCAATTGCTGGGAACCCTGCCCGAACCAAAGCATTTGAGAAACTCACGTCGCCCAACCGTGACGCATGAAGACAAACAAATAAACCTCCCTGAACAGTTTAATTCATCAATGAAATGGCCTAACTGTCCAGGAATTGCGCTCATTCGCGATCAATCTAGTTGTGGCTCATGTTGGGTAAGTTGATTTGGCTATTGGATACACGATTCAGTTGCTCTGACTTAATGGCACTAACTTGGATAGAAAATGCTACCGTTTTCATCCTAATTTTTATCCCAGTTTTTTGTTTCGAATTAGTTAGACAATAACTATGGTGTTTTGAAGTGGTAAGGGGAGCCTCTCGTTCAACAGAATGCAAAAAGACCACGTGCACTATGGTTAATGTCGTTACTTGTGTAATTTGCACCTGACGACAATGATCACGGGATTCCGGTAAGTGATACTTTGCAGTTCTGATCCAAACAGGCAGCGTCGGCTTTTGAATGTAAAATGTGTGTGAGATTTTCATTCCATACAAAATAGAATTGATTGTTTTTCCACGGATTTAGCAGCCATATTGGGCGGTTATTATCAGTCCATCTCTGGCTCAGCCAGTTGGAGCTGTTCTATCTATATACCATGTGAATAACCTAACACTGTTATCTTTTTTGAACTCTGTGATTTGATGAAAATTGATGGCGTTTCCACCATCTTTACTGCACTCAACGGAAAGTCTGGGATTTGACGGACAGTGCTTTACAGTTGCTATGAACTCCAAGTCAGATTCATAGTCAGGATTTTTCTACAACTGAATTGTATGTCCTATCATGTTTTAGTCGGTAGGATGTCATTTTGTAAATTACCATAGGTGGGAAATCCACTTAAGCATCACAGATTCGCGAGCTGAAATCGAACCGGCGACCGGCAAATTCCCGAGCATACATCCTAATCTTAGAGTTACCGCGGATACGGCTCATAAATACGAAATCCATAACCATCCACTGTCACGCAATTTTTCTGGTGTACAACACAGTAGTGCATTTTTCCTCCTATACAACGTATGACTTTCCGTACCACTTGAAGGTTTATTCCGACTGTCTTTAGATTCTGATCAGTTGCGCTATTGACTTCCATTGGTAGGTAATCGATGGGGTTAATTCAGCAACTAGAACCAAATTGGCTTCCATATTTTGTTAAAATAACAGCTGGGCGAAAATGGGTATCCATTTATGTAATTTATGTTTAAGGACGATGTTCACAAATGCTCCATGGTGGTAGCATTCTTTCGGTAAGTCGGAGGCTGCCGGTTCGATCCATGGCATGGGTTTTGGATTTGTCATATGTAAGTGGGTTTTCTATCATATTAACATTTCATTTTCCGATCTCGAAAAGTGTGCATCAAACAGATCATCCGACGGTACTGATAATCATATTTAACCGTTACTTTGCTCTTTCAACTATCACAGGCATTCGGTGCCGTTTCAGCCATGAGCGATCGGGTTTGTATACACAGTCAAGGCAAGAAACAGGTGGAGTTGAGTGCTGTGGACCTCCTTTCATGTTGCTTTGACTGCGGTTTCGGCTGTGAGGGTGGTTGGATTGGTCCGGCCTGGGACTATTGGGTTAGTTCCGGTATAGTTACCGGTGGTTCCAAAGAGAGTAAAACTGGATGTCAACCTTATCCTTTCCCGCGTTGTGAACATCACACGAACGGAAGTTACGGCCCGTGTCCGAAAAAGCATTATGAAACACCAGAATGCAAAAATGAATGTGTCCCAGGTTACGCTACACCATACCCCGAAGACAAGTATAAAGGTACGTGCACAATCCGAGGGGTGCGTAAAGTTGTTTTTCCAAGTTGATATTCAAAATATTAGTGGCCATATCCACGAGCTCTACTAAAAACCGTGCCTTCAGCAGAAAATGAACAAAAAGACCTTCATTTCCAATTTAAACTACGTTTCCTGATTAATCTGTCAACATGTTGAAATTTTTGATTTCATTGTGTTGGCTAGTTATGACAGGTGAAAACATGGAAGACAAACTTCAGTGACAGGATAAATCAGCCACGCGATGCAATGTTTTATACCTTGCCTTAAAACAAAAACCAATACACAGCTGCTTTTGCCAGATTGATTACGGGCAGAACAATTCCCACGACAATTGTATGTTGGATCTTATTCGGTGTTAAGATCCAGGTTGACAATTGATGAGATGATCGGGCACTAGGGCTGATTTCCTAGTCAATATCGCAGCTCGTATTTAGCATTTTTGCTTAGGGCAATAGCGTGGTGCAAAATGTCAAAATCTTAGAGGTCACAAACGCACAGCACGCCATCCGTGCACATACACAAATTACGCGATCTGGGGGACAGTCACGCGCAAACATCACGTTCACAGGAAGACCGACGAATGTGCCTTATGTGCCTTATATCGTTCCAATAATTAATAGAATCACTGGTCTTGAATTTACCTCATGATTTTTCACCGTTTACTAACTACTGGCCTGATTCTAGCCATCGGATCTGGGTTGGGAAACAACATATCCCTTGCTGGAATTATAGCTAATGACGAAATTCGTACTAGGTTTTCAAGTCATATTGACGTGCCACACAATTCACAGATGGCGTGTCCGCTTGCGATATGCGAAAAGAAATAAAACCAGAAAATTAATGAAGAAGGACTGAACAGGTGGAAGACGTTCATGACTTATAAAAACTTATTTTTCCTCTTAGATGCATCATCCGTTCAAATTTCCTCTTTCAGCGAAAAATTCTTATAATTTACTGCAAGATGAAGAAACTATCATGAAGGAGATTATGATAAACGGACCGGTCGAAGCAGCAATTAACGTGTACGAAGATTTGCCCAATTATCGATCGGGTGTTTACCAACACACGACGGGAAAACTGCTAGGCGGTCATGCTGTTCGTTTAGTCGGTTGGGGCACGGACAACGGTACGAAGTTCTGGCTCGTGGCCAATTCATGGAATGAACATTGGGGTGATAATGGATACTTCCGAATTTTGCGCGGGAAGAATGAATGTGGAGTTGAATCAGGCGTATCTGCCGGTTTGCCAGCAGTGGACAATTGAACGTGATTTCGAATAATTGCTTGTTTTTCTTTCATTCTTCTTTCCTGTCTTACGATGCCTCTTACGCGATGACTGTTTGAGTTAAATTAATACGCATTGAAGATTTTTAATTGCGCACCCAATTATTGCGGGGCGAATAGCAACCCGAAAAGTGGAGGGTGGGAAAATGCCTACTTGGGAGCTAGTTTACTGATTTTTGTTTTATAGGGTGAATATTCCGCAATCTTTGAACAGAAATCGCATGGGAATGGTGGGGTTCCTCAGTACGAAGTCGAAGAGTAAAGGCTACGGGAGCACGGGCTACTAAGATAAGTTCTAGAGAATAAGATCAACGAAACAACTGCTCGACGTTGGCCCACTGAATGCAGACCGGAGGTTAAGAAAGGGTCGTCACTCAGTCGGATGATTTTCCATTGAACCAGATCCCGGCGGAAAATAGGTGCAAGCGAAAGTGCACCTGTACATGACAAAAAAGCCTTGTGGTAAGCAAAAGAGAGGAAATTTTTGACGCGCAATAGAAAACCAACCTTGTGTGACAGCAATGAAAACAACCTAAAATATGAATGGTATCACAATGTCCGTGGAACGCAGGTCGATTGAATAAAGATAGAAATTTTCGGAGAAGGACAGCAGTATCACAACCCTGCACGGTTTATCTCAAGGGCGATTTCGCGAGATCTCAACAGGATGCACATTAGATGATAGGGGAAATAATACTGCTTAAAAATGATCAAGTAGTTGGTGGATATCCAAAAATAATTGCAAAATCATTATAAAAAAGGCTTTTTACCCTCATCAAGCCTCGCCTCTCAAAATATCATACTTAAGGAAAATTTTGAGTTATTAAACTCAACATGATTGTGGGAACTCCGCAGGGTGTCAGATTGGTTATACATTAGGGACACCGTGATCGCAATGCTTATTAGTATAGCGGGCAATCGGGTGATAGAAGGGAAAAAAATAAAGTGATGTCATTGGAAAATAGATAGACTGGATCGAATAACCAAATGATGAATCATTGAAATACAGAAAACAAATGAGAGACACTATCATTCGCAGGATACGACTGAGACAGAACCCATCAACTCGAATTAAAGTGGCTTGCTCCCTGAAGATCAATGCCGCCCAGCATACAAAAGGTGAGATAGCCAGGATGCACGTAGTTTCACCATTTTCTAAGATATTAAGCAGAAGTTGGCAACTGAGTAGCATTAGGGCAACGCCGACCATTCGTGCACAGAACGAATTCAAAGCACAGACAGCTATAAGACGCATTTTCGTCTCCATAAAATGATGAGTTCGCGAATGAGACCCTTTCCACTATCACCAGGCAAAAGATAATAGTGCTTGTGAATGGTGGAATATTACATGAACTGCTACACGTTATGTTCATGTTGACAGCAAAAGAATGAAACACCGTTATGCATCTTAATATTGAAAATTTTACTGCAAAGATCTGAAAGTCCGTCAGTTTCATTATTTCATTTTTAAATTACCCGTTATGACAGAAATAAGGTCAATAGTACTGCAAGACTGAAAGCCAAGATTCACATGCACACCAGACGAGTATTACCGAACCACAAAATGAACTCTACCGACGAACAAACGAGGCGATCTCATTTGACAATTGCAATCTAGAACGTCAATCGAGTCAAAAGCAGAGAAGTAAGAAAATGGGCCTAAGATGATTCACAAATTTAATGACCACAGAAAACCGCGTATTAGGATTTCAGTATGATCGGCGAATCAGATACACCAAATAACCTTAATTCTGTTGAAGTCAAAGGGTAAAAACTTGATTTCGCGTGACGGGAATTAAATTCGAGTTAAATGAGAGTGATGCGTGATTGCATTATCGTCCTTGAGTGCCAGCCAGTTGGGAGATTTTGGCCATTATCGGGATAAAGCAATGGTCCAGTGTTGAGAATCGATACATCGGAGTTTGCGCATGTCCATTTGGTCCGACAGATAGTAGGATTTTTGGATTTCTTGACTTCGCTATTTTATAAGTGTAAAACTGACTTTCCAGCAGGGTGTCAAATAGCATATCATGGAGCATTATGGAACAGAGTTGATATAAGATCATAAATTCTGCCAGCGTGGGGATTGTAGAAAACGGATAAGATTTTTTTGGTATGAAACATAAAAAAGTAACATTGTTGAAAGAACCTCATGAAGATGTATCCCAACTGAGAGTTCCGAAAGGCATTCGAGGATCAGCGCTATTCATTCACATTACGGAGTGTTCCCAACAAACAGAGAAAGAAAACCAATTTTATCGGACAACAACTATTTTGCAATCCTGACTTGTACAACTATTTTCTGCGGCACTTTAAGTAAAACATTAGATACGCTCATCTACATCGTAGTTATTTGAGTGTGTGACGACTGTCGTGCTGTGAATTCACACTCTTTAATTTACGAGAACATTTGCCGCGGAAGAAAACAGTACAGATGCATCAGACGAACCAGATGGGTACCAGAATAGCAAGACAATACGGGAATCATGATACATGAGAGATGGTCAGGTTACGTGGTCCTTCTGTTTCTCTTTCGCTTTCTCTCTCTCGCTCTCGCAGAGCAGTATCGAAAGACATGGTTTAGAAAGCTGGCGTACTTGGTGTATTAATGTTATCAGTGCCCAGAGAGAGCGGTTTAACCAACAAGGACATCAATTAGCTGCTGTAGAACAGTTTGCGGAATTCACTGGCCTCGGCTGTCATTTCTTCATCAGTTCGGTAGACCCGATTAGCCACTTTGTCGTGTTTTTGTAACTGGTGGAAAATGAGACAAAAAGAAAGGGTATTCTGTTCCCATTTGAATATAAACCAAAATTAGCAGCATCCAAGTTTAAAGAGGATAAAGAAACGTGATTGTTTCAAATACAATGACAAGCGAAATTGAGTCGATAACATAAGGTAGGCGAAATGCTATCACCTCAACCAGTTTTCTGCAATACCCCCGAACCGGGCCACTTAGGATAATGAAATTCAATATGCAGATGGACTAACCCATTGTGAACTGAATACATACACAAATTTGAAATAGTATCAGGTCAGATCAGTCAGTTCGCATAGTATGTATCCGAACACTGCGATATGCTGTTAATCAGTAATCTGGTTAGGTAATAAAGTGGCCCTTTTTGTCAGTGATTACAACATTTCTATCACACATACTTAAAGTGATACCGTAGAAGGCAGATCATGTATTGCCGTATTGAATTCGACCGTGGCATTGATGCTGGTTGGTATGGTTACTGCGCCTCAGTACATGTTGGTATCTTTGCTTGTTTGTCGATTTCAGATCAAGATACTTGGGAATCTCATGGAAGAGGGAAATCCCACGTGCTTATTGCATCTGTGCGACGAATGCTGTCACAACGAGACTGCGTCTTGACATGGTGTGACGGCTTGCGTTCCTTCATGATCCAACGAGCTACACAGGATGGCTTATCTCAAACAGAAGATCCAATCACGCTAGCAAGGTCAGTGGGGAGTAGCCTCCTGATCCTCCCGGTCGGAGGTTGACCAGAATTGGCATCTCAGTCGGAAAAACGAGTGGAAAAATAACTGATCCAAGCAGATGGGCTTCCACTCGGCCATATCCCACGGCCTTGTGGTCAGGTTCTTGTCAGAACCAAGGGCTTTGGTTGACAACCCTAATCGTTCTTCTAATTTGCGGTTGGACTCCCTAGCAATACTCGTCCATCAATTCCCGTGAGTCACAAGCCTACAAATAATTCCATACTTCATCGGTCATCGCGCATGATAATCAGGACCGCGCTGCCCATTGGATTGAGCGAGATGGGTAGTGATAAGTGTGTTAGTGCTCAGGGTTCCCTCTCTTTTATTCAACCTGTCTCTTCCGTCTCCAACCCAACCTCTTTGCTCACTCTGCCTACCCGCAATGCCCCATTGATAACACACAAGATACTCACAACGGTTTAATGTCAGATAGTTTGGTAGGTGACTTTCAGTCTGTTAGCTCACATGTTCTCAAGCCTCGTCAGCCTCTGAATCTCGGTTCCTTCAGTGTGTGCAATCTA
>LUCM01009410.1:23775-77694 GCA_008360955.1 Fasciolopsis buskii
AGAGTCGCTGAGCCCAACGGAACAAAAACAACGGCTATCTAACAGTACGTATGCGACGACAACTGGGGCGCCAATTAACTAAAAGCCTCAAGAACTACTGTGACAAGTGGTAGGTTAAGGTTGCCAAAGAAATGGAATTAGCACCTGATTCAGCTAACGGTCAAGGACTGCTTAGGCATATACACGACACTTGTGTGCGGCGAACATAGGTTGGTGAAATCGTGCGACATAGAAATGGAAGACCCATTCTTGGCAGACAGCAAAGACTAAACCGTTGGACTGAACACTTCAAGCAGTTCAGCTGAAAGCGCGCTAATGGTCCTACGGCAGCAGTTGCGAATTCTTGCGACGTTTCTCTTGACTCCTCAACGACAATGAGAGTTCAGCCAAAAATTTGACTGTTAAAGGGGAAAAGTTGACATTCCCGATGAACTCGTTTCTGCCAAGAACACTCGCCTTATTGCTCAGTGATATTTGAAACGAGGAACGTATTCCGTTATCGTGGACGAGTCGCTCATTCTCCCATCATCAAGGGGACGCGCAGTGAGTGTAGCAGTCATCATAGGATCAGTTTAATTCCGATAGCTACTAAGATTTTAGCTTCGATAATGCTGCGCTCTTTGAAACCGGTTCGCGAGAGTAACATACGCGAATAGCAGACCGGATTTCGTTCAGGTCGAGGATGCATGGACCATATATTCAATCTCCGCTAAATACTCGAGACGCGCCACACACACACACACACACACACGGCCGCCCTACGATCGTAGTCTTTCTGGACTTGAAAGGCACGTTCGACTCAGTCGACCGGACTGTGTTATTCAATGCTCCTCACCAGAAAAGTATGCCAATGAAGTTCGTGAATCTCCAGCAAGCATTGTATTTGCATACACGTGGTCGCGTGAGGATATCAAATTCACCCAAAACGACAAACGGTGCTCGGACAAAGATCTCTACATTCTTGTTCAACTTCGTCAGGGATGAATTAATGAAGGATGCTTTAGGTCTCCAGGATGTAGGAGTGGGACTTGGAAAGGGTGGGAAGCTGTGTGATCTGGATTACGCAGGCAGCATCGTGTACCTGTTCGAATCTGCGGACCATGCGCAACGTGCACTGGACAGACTCATGATTCGGCATGTGTTTTGCATCTTCAAAATGTAGAGTGCTGTTACGAGACTGAACTACGGTAGTCCCAAACTTGATCCTTGAGAGGAAGGAACTAACGATAGCTGATCGTTTCACTTGCCTCGGTAGCTGCGTGGTCAAGGACAGTAGCACGGTATTGGAGGTGAGCACACGTCCCTTCAAGGCTCGAGCGGCGTACACCGGACTGAAGCGTCTACCTAAAGTTGAAAGGTCGTGTGCAGTGTACCGCAGAGCGCTAATTTATGTTGCACGGTTTCGACAATCGGAGTTTGCTTGCCGCAGATGTCCGTCGTTTGAGGATTTTGATCACCGTTTGTTGCGTATCGTCTATTTTCTGTTCCAAGTTCTGCTCATCACCAAGCCGATCTCACCTCTAGATCGCTATTGTCCGTCCCCACTAGTTTGAGTGAAAACAATCAAAGTCAACTGGTACACAGAGTTCTTCTATTAAACGAAATCATCAAATATTTCTAGGTTACTTTGTTTGAATTATTGTGCCTGTGCGATTGTCATTATTTCATCGGCTGTCAGGCTCGTGCTTGGATTGGTCCATCTTGTTCGACGTATTTCACGCGATCTACTTCATGGCGTTTTTGTCGAGTCCAGACAACTCATCCTGATTGGTTGGCCCAGCTCATGATACGGCCTTCCTAGTTTGCATATTCGCACTCTCGCCTTCTAATCACCCCTCTATGTCGGCTGGCCGCTGGTAGCCGACGGGATAACGCGGTCTCAATCTGGTCTTGTGTTCTGCACTTGTCCGCTGCCTTCCAAGATCGGATAACATTCACACCTGTGAATTGAACGCGATTTCTCTGGCATGGTCCAACATCGCACAACCACCGATAACCAAAAAAACAGCTTCATTAGACTCAGGCGCAATGTCAATTACAATACCGTCTACGTAGTATCCCAAGGATCCGATGGAATGATCATGTGAGTAATGTGGTTAGGAATCTAGTATTAAGCACCGGTTTTGAGAACACCTTACCTTAGGCTATGAAGCTTAGTAGACTTAGTAGGCTGGATCACGTGTTGCCTATGGTGGATGTCCGCGTATCATATAACGCTCTATTTTGCGTTCATCCCCCGGAGTGGAAAAAGCCATGTGGAGGTCAGCAGATAACGCGGAATGAGTCATTGGCTAGGACTGACGCCTATATGTCAAAGGAGAGTGCAGATTTCCGTGGTGATGAAGTCATTGATATCGAGGAAATGGGGCAGATTTTGCGAAACCAAACACCTTGCAACCGGTCACTTTCACCCTGGTAACCTTCAACTGATCGTGCTCCCAGTGTGGACATGACGGTAATGAAGGAAGCAAAACGCCATTTAATTACTTGTAGTTACATTATTATTACTCATGCTCGACTAGTCGTAGTCAGCTCAAATACAGTCGGCTATTGTCAAGCCAAACTTGAGTAATCAGAACCTGCCCACAGTGATGATGGTTTAAGCTTCCAAGAAGTGAACGTTTATCTTTCTATACACTGACGCATTTGTGATGTTGACTTATTGTTTTACTGAAACTGAACAGTGTTCTGGACTGCGCCGTTGTTTACTTGGTTATGCTAACGGTTTACAACTGCGCAGCATCTTGGCGTCCGAGTGTGAATGACATGAGCTAGATTTTTTCAAGCTTTAGTTGCTCGCCCTTTTGGGAGCCTACCACTGGGGGCAGTTCCGGTCCTGAAATGCACACTTCTATGTATTTGAAAATGTGTTGGTCGTAGCCCAGGTTGTTAGTCTTTGTAGAGTTCTGGTCGCCGAACTTAGTGTTTCATCACCAATTGAGTTGAGACTTTCAGTGGATGAGTTTGACGATAGCATTGGTGAAGTGTTTTCAGCCATACAGAAGACTCATTGGGTATTCACCAATTTAAATCATCTGTGGCAAGCGCACAACGTCCGGGTAACGATCAAAGGTCGAATGCACATGGCAGCAACGAGGTCGGTATTGCTCTACGGTTCCGAAAAATGGCTGTTGATAGCAAAAATTTGAAGACTTTTGGTGATTGGACATAGCTATATGAGTAACTCAGAGATTAAACGTAGGGCACTTGGTCCTAGGGTATAAGCTTTAGAACGGGCGCTGAATCAGAGTAGGTAAAGCTGGCTGGGACATGCTTTGCGCATGTCCACAGAACGCTTGCCTTGTTGTACGCTGTTCTCCGAGGCAGGTAACATTTGGTAGATGGTTCGAGGTGGCCAATCGATGAAAAAATTAATCACTGGATTGACCTGTGTAGGTGCAGCTAGACTATTGTGTTGGAGACAGTGAGGTTCCCAGAAGCGTTGGCTGGAGACTGGGCAGTGTGGATTATTGTCGCAGTAAGTGATGTTCTTGTATTAGAAATCTTTTTTCTTCTTCATAGTTCTTCATAGTATTTTGTAGTCGATCTTCACTATTCCTCATTCCATTTCTTTTCGAGCAGTTGGTGTTGTGAGGTAGCAACTAAATTCGGATTACGTTGGTGGAAGGGTAATGGTTGTGCAGACGGAACAGTGTTGTGCGGCATGTAGCAGTTTATGGACATTGTTCGTAAGTTTGGTGGTAGATGGCATTCCGCTGTCCCTGAAATCATTACCGCGCTTAGCATACAAGGACAATCATTACTCTAGATTTTAGTTATGGTTGGTGACTATTACCAGTGGTGTACTGTCGATTCTGGAGGTTACTATTGGTGACTGTTCGGTCTCGATCCTGTAAAAATGCGCCTAGAAGAATGCAATGCTAATCAACACCGTGATCAGAAATGATACAAAGCCAGCCAAATTGACTTGAAGAAAATGCAGATAGAGGGCCAGCGGTGAAAAGGATACGTCCCGGAACAAGCGGGCTGAGGTTGACAAATGCAAAACTCTGAGCCGACCGATAAAACACGTGTGAAGCTTTGATGATGTGGGGTCCAAATTGGTAATTATCGGTACCAATATCTGTTGATGAACAGCAAGAGGTAAGGAGAAAAATACGTATTTTAGGGGGAATGATTAGTTCTGGTTGAATGAAACAATACAGATAGGTGGTAGTCACATTTCCCAGACACCAAAAAGGAGGAACACAGTATACTGAGTGGAAAATGTAATGTTACGACAGCTAACTAATAGAGATTCATATATTCAATAAAACTGAAAGTTCACTTGTAGGAGATGAACAACCGGTGGGGTTCATGGCCAGTGTCCGCAGTCCTTGAATTAGCGATGAATTATGCAGGTCTCAGAGGTGATGGATGAGAACTCAATACAATGTAAGCACTTACTGTTATTAGTGTTAAAGAAAAATAAGTCATCTCTGGTCGACGGCAGCGAAGTGGATTGGGCATTTTCTACCTCAAACATCAAAAGCCTAAATCCCAGACTCGCCATTTATGCCGTTAGTAGAGGTTAATACGCTATTGCTTGGCTCGTTACGATGTCTTATTTATTGAGGCCTTTTGCGGTCCTATACCATTCCGCAGTTACAGCTTCCGGTCTTCCTGTTTTCAAATAGTGAGCTTTTCAGGCTAGAGAGGTTTTTTCTGGAGGGGGGAGTCCCTAACAGTACCGTAGCCTTGGAGTTGATACACCTAAACTGCTTCAGGCTGGTTGGTGTATTCTCGTAATTTCCTGTCAAATCACAAAGTCGTTGCTCTTCACTCGGAGTAATGTCTAGCTGTTGTATTGTTCGCAATGCGATATTTCTATCAAACTAGTAGGTGGCCCGGCTTAGACTATCACGCGCCAGACACTGTTAGCCTTTTGCCAAGCCGTTGTGCGTTTACGGATCAGGAGACACCCGTGCATATAATGATTTGCGCCACAGCGTGCCAGAGTAGAAACGCAGATTTGAGTAGATGTGATTGTTATCACGAAAATGTCTTCGTGCTGGTTGCGCGACATTTATTGCGAAGTCTTGTACTCTGAAGTCCCATTGCGTTTCACAACCTTTACGGTTGTTGCCTTATGCTTCATTTCTCAGCTGTGCCCATCAGAAGATATAATAGTATCCCCTTTCCATTGCATTATGTTTTAAGAACAAAACGAAAACTTTGTGCGATTAGAAAGTGAAGAAAACGACCTACAGATAAAAAACAACTAAAGTTGCAACTTTAATTATCCTTACAGTCATCGCGCAACTAGCACTCGATGCACACGCTTACACTGGCATACAGAGAAAAACTTACCGCAAAAATGACCACCGTCGACCGTGGGAAATAGGTCGATTCGCCGATGATTTTCCACCGGAATAGCACGCCGCACTCGTCCGAGACTGGATTCAGCCCGAGTGGAGTCGGATGGGTCAATGTCTATATCGCATAGAAGTAGTCCGGGGCCTGGATTGTCCTGTTCAACTAAAACCTTGCCCCAGGGATCCACAACCAAGCTATGCCCATAAGAACTTCGTTTCTCATTGTGAGCACCCTCCTGTGATATTGTGAAAAACAAGTAGTAAAATATGTTAGGCTGAGGAAAAAAATAAACCGAAAAGGCATTAAAATCACTGGGGTCGACAAAACAATATTTAGGAAAAACAAGAAAACAACTTCGACTGTTCCAGGAACTTGCTTATTCCATCGATAAAAGGAGGAGGGGTGCCAAACGATAAATCCGAACTTGGAGTACACAATATCACCATCGTTTAGCGTTAAATAGCAAGGCAAGCCTCATTAACCGCCGCCATTTGCCCAAGGTTACTTTTCTATAAAAAGAGTGAATATCCAAGGGCAACAGGGAGTGGACCCAAACAGGCGGGTAAAGATAAGATGCTGCTGCAGCCAACACACGGAAACCAGTCTAACTACACAAACGCACCCTTTTCATCATCTGATTTATTTAGAAAATGTACAGCTACGATCCTCACTTTTCACAGTTCTTACCTGCCCAATATCCTTATGAGTTTGTTCTCGTTCTAGCCAGGCAATCATGACATGTCTTTCGGACCCCACTGACGAACGCAGACATCCTACTGTTTACCGAAGTTCTGCTGTACATTTTCTCATTCCACGTTGCCACGTCGTCTGTTGACCTCCACATGGCTTCCTCCATTCATTGGGAGGAACACAAAACAGGGGACGGTATGGTAGACGAGTGTTCGCCATACGCAACACGTGACCCAACCAGCGTAGTCTACGAAGTTTCGGCATTCTGGGAGCCGGCACCTAGTGTTAGATTCCTCACTTCTGCATTACTCACCCACAATAAAGTAAGTAAAGTTTCATATCTGCATATGTTGACTACGTAATAATTTGATTTAGGCTTGGCAAGAAAACTTCGTGTAATTACGTGACATGCTTCGAAAAGTAACAGGTGCGAATGAATCTTATCAATCATGGCTGGCATGAAGTGACTGGCGGGTCAATGCATAAGGCGTTAGGTTGACCAACTCGGAATTCGCATTAAATGTGTATAAGAGGCCAACTTTTTCATTACATGCTCGAAGTGTAGGGGAGGCTTCTTGAAACTTGAAGTGGTACATAACCACAAAAGTCAGCCGCGGCAACCGACCGTAGGGGAGCGAATTGCCATCAACAAACAAGCGGCAGATACGAGACCTCAACCACTGACCTTCGATGTGCCAAAGGCTCAGTTCACTTGAACACTATCAATTTATTGGTAAGAAAAGAACGAAATTACACCCAATTCACCGCCGTTTTTTAATCTTTCATCTCCCTTCCTTTAGCGATGGAACGGGAAGATGTCTTGTTTTAAAGGAAGGGAGTCAAGGCCAACTGGAGTTTACCAAACGGGGAAGTTGGCCGTCCATGGGAGAAATAGAATTCGCGACTTGATGTTGAGCGCTTGACCACAACAGTGCTATCGAAACTTTCAAGCATGTGGTTATATGTGATAAAAAAACAATGAGCCAAATATGTGGAGACGGTCATGTATGTAACCAATTTTTAGAAAGAATAGGGTAGTTTCAGTTGGACTGTTTGCAAGTTGTTATTAATTAAAGCGCAAAATATATTTTCACATATAACAGAAGGAGCTGGTGACCGAAATATGCCAACCAATCGAGCGCTACTGTGCGAAGAAAAGCAGGGAATGTAAAACATCAGAGTGAGGACATTTCATTGAACCATGAAGTTTTTTTGAACTGAACATTTTCGTAGTCATCAGTGACAAATAATGGTGCATTTGGTCATCAATTCAAAGGGAACATGCAGTGAGATGTTTCGGGTCGTATCGTTTGTAGACGATGAATTTCTGGGCTTTCAAGACTCGAGATGGACCCATAAGCGTCCATGGATGAATTCTATTTTTTTGAAAATCTTATACAACAGCCATTAGTCAGGCTATTCTGGTTGAATCTGAGCATGTCCTTCTCGTCTGTTCTGCCTTCTCGGAGCAACAATGTGATCTAATTAAATTCACATACCACAAGTGCTGCGAGTGTGCATAGCTGATGAGTCCATATACGGTGGTTTCTGGGATATTTTTCGTTGGAGTGACTGCACTAGAGGAGACGCATATCTGAGGATCGGCGGTAGCTGCGAAACTGGTGGTGCCTTCGAGAATTCACATTCTTGACATGCACATATGAATCAGTTCAATTCCACTTATGGATGGTTCAGCACTCGAATAAAAATAGGAAAACAAGGAGCATATGAACGCAAAAGCTAGAATTTAGTGGAAAAATAGGACAAATAAACGCAAACTTTGAAGAACAAAGTGTCGTTTGACATTCACATGGTTGCTCCACGAAACTTGCACTCTAGTACAGTGGTACTGACACCTGAACGTCACCGGCATTCGCATGTCATCTGCCCATGAGCAACAACCGTCACAACAGCAAGGTAAAAACAATCTGGTGCTCCCTATTCGGTCTGGAGACAATAAGACACCATGATCTGACTGAAAATATGAATGGTTCAAAACAAGGCTTTTTCATCACCGAAACACGTCTAGCCTGCCTTAAAACAGTTGCAGACCGACGTTTAAGATGCAATATTTACTATTGTTGAGCGCATTCCTCTTTCATTGCTCGGGAAAGTTGAACAGAAGCGGACGGCCGGCGGGATTTTTCTCTGAAAAACCTTATCATCCAGTGCGATAATATTTTATATAACTCACATAATGTAAATATACATGATCAAAAATCCGAATGCAATTCAAGTGTCATCAGAACGATGATGATAGAGAATAGTGCGTGGGGGAAAAATAAGCACGCCGTTCAAAGTTGTTCATACATGTATTGAATTTAACGGGCTCTTTCTGCAAAAGATCGGTTGTTCGGGGTAATCAATGGTTCCACCATGGTCTTTGCATCACCTGGATCCCCATACAACAGCAGTTTGCCTTATGAGACCCTGTGAATCTTTCACTTTAAGACCTAAACGAGGTAAAACAAGGGTATGACAAACCGCTGAATGCTAGTGATTGGCATGTTCATTTACAAATCTTTTGAGTACTTTATGTCAGGACCCTAACACTTCATAGCGTCAAATGGTTATCGAAGATAAAATACATGTAGCTATCCAGTGTGTTAAGCACTGGCAACATTACTCGTTAGGCAATCACTTAAACTAGTTACAGACCAACGATCCGTGTATGAGATGGAACGAAAAGAAAGAATTAAGAGCGACAAAAGACCCGTGGGAAGGAAAACATCCCGTTCTAATACCTGTACATTTGGATGAGAAAATTCGATTTCCTGACCAAAGTAAATTCCATCCGACAAAATCTCAGTAGGAATTCGCAGGTCCATAACATCGTACTTGTTCAAAGGATTTTCATTTTTCACGGATGATTTATGATAAGTCGTCAAGCACGGCCGTGCTGCAGAAAAAATCGGGTTTCCATCATCCCCACCACAGCCGACTCATTAAAGCTAGACGTCTCGAAATCACCGAACATTTGTCCCTATTCCTTCGTAGTCTACATCCAACATCTGGTTTCAGTGTTTAGCTTCTTATTCCGGCGGTGCTTATATGCGTAGATCTAATAATCACCACGGTTTTAATTTTTCTTCTTATTGTTTTATTCAGAGTGCTCTCTGGTTCACATTCAATACTGCAACGTTCCCCTAACAAACAAAGATATAGGTCCCAGTTGAAACATTTCAAAGTTACGGTCAACTTAGTCGGCTGAAACAAGAGAAGAGATTCTGCTCGACGTTCCGCTATGCAATTCTCAACCTTTTTATGTACGCGCTAGATTATTCTGTCACAAGTACAAACGTGGCATTCGTGAATTGTTGCTTTGCGGATCAGTAAGAAAGACTGTCGAGAAGAAATATAATTGATCAATTATATACTTGGGAAATCAAGTGCTAGTCTAGTTCCGCTTGAGATCGATTTCTGGACGTCCATACATCCGTTGGGTCTAGCTAAAAAAGGAGCACCCCATTAGAGCCCCAGCTGATGAACGACGGAACAATACATAATGGATTTTCAAAACACTGAGATTACTACTAGGCAAAATTCACAAATCACACAACATACAGGAAACATCATCGTAACAGATTTTATGCGTTGCGCGCTACAGTACTCAAAAGAGGCATTCTAGATCAACAACAAAAAACTCATTCTTATAGCCTGGGATGCAGAAAAGCGTAATATTTCTTGTTTTTCTTAATTTTGCTTGAGCTTCAAACAACATATACAGTTTGGTTGTTTGACACAGACTGTTCGAGCTGAGATAATTAGTACCGTGTTCTTACTCACACACCAGTAGGGAAGAATGCAATGAAATACGAGGACGAAATTCGAACCGCTCACGTACCTAAAACTGACACTGTCGTTAATTGCTCTGTTATATTTAGGTGGCAGTCACTAGCCCTTTTACCAGATGAATAAGGTCTCAGGAATAATTTTACTGTTATGTACTCCGGTCAGCTGATTGAATCAAGTCTCATCTAAACAAAGAAGATTGTAAGAATAAATGAGGGGAAATTTGACAGAGCGCGGTAACAGTGAGCCAACGGTTAGTACTAACCTGAGCAGCAGCTATCACGAAGCACTGATTCTCAATAGCACGTGCTCTCAACAGCGTGTGCCAGTGTCCTGCCTGACCAGTGGGCAGACTAAAAGCGGACGGGTAGGCAAGCACATCGGCTTTTTGTGAGTAACGCAAGTATGTGGACAATTCCGGGAAACGCATATCGTAGCACTAGAACGGGAAGATAGTGAAAATCAAATGAACTCATTTGACAATGATTTTAATCAGGCCAATTTTCAACGACGAAAACACCATTCACATCAAGGTTTAGCTACCAGCTATTTCATTACCCGTGGATTTCGAGTACTTGGCTGCTCAGTCGACTGCATTCCAACATTTTTAGTTGAATTCTACTGGGCGACAATGTTCGGGTCCGATAGAAAGTGATTATATCTAGAGTAACCGAGATCGACGGAAATGGTGGCATAGAAGAGGGATGAACGACGTTGCCATTATAGAACCTGAGTGCTCCCCTTGGAACGGGTAAGCAAAATCAGATAGTACAGGAAAGATTGGAAGTTAGCAGGAACTTAATCGTATTGCTAAGGCTACGGACGTAATGCTAAGCAACTCATCCGGTTACCAGAAAGCTATATGTTCGGTGAAAAATGGCTGCAAATGTTACTAGATTGGAATTGTAGACCACATGGAATCCGCAACCGCTGTTGAAGATCTTGAGAAGCCTTCGCAACTCATAAGCATCACACAGAGATGGAGACAAGAGTTTCAAAAGACTGACCTGATTTGCGCATGGAAAAGGAATCAGAGAAGCATAAAAGCATCAGTTGCACACATTACTCACATGTAACTATGAACTATATACATAAATAAATCATCCAAGTTTATAACCGACCCCCACAGTGGGCAAAAGTAGCAAGAGTTGGATTCAAAAGTCTACGACCTCGCCGCGGCTGACAAACGATGGACAATGTTTGTTCGAAAGGTACCTAACAAACAAGCTTATCCTCAAGAGGTACACTGTCGTTTTTCCATTGCGTGCTCAATGCATGAGTGCAATGGAAGGAGCAGGCCCATAGCTATTAGAACCTATTACACGGGAAGACGGGAACTGGCAACCATTATTCTGGAGCCTAGAGTGGCGTACCACGTGAAGTTCACGCACGACGAGTTCAAAAGTGAAATGAACGTGTCTGCACCGTTCCGTCCATTTTTGAGTTAACTTCCATGTGCCGGTTTTGTTTCTTACGGTCCATAAACTCCAAACGAAAGCGCAGCCACGTAATCATCTATATTGTGAATGGTACAAGGTTAAATACACAGCGCTGTTGGTAGATGTTGTGATTCAACAGCATTTCGACTACCGTGGGTAGCTAAGGTAGTGTTCATTTTCCTTCTGCCCATTTCCACATGCAAATTACTTTCTCATTCGAAGGCCGCGACAAATCTGAGTTGGTCCATTTCTGCTTTTACTCATATAGTGAAATTTATTCATCCTAATAAAAACTAGGCGAATAATTTCGATATTTGAACATCACTGTGTCCGCAGTAATGGTAAAGAATGGTAGAATATTCTGACCAACTCGCAGGTTAGGCGTCAGGTACTAGGCTCCTACTATTCATTCTTTAAAACAGGCGCTGAATCAGAGTAGGTTAAGGTGGCTGAAACATGTTTCGCGCATGCCCACAGAACGCTTGCCTTGTTGTACGCCGCTCTGCGAGAAAGGTAATGGTTAGAGGATGTGTCTAGGTGGCTAGTCGATGTCATGGGGAAAAGTATGAAAGCTGTTGATCAGTGGACTGGCTGATGTGGATGCAGTTAAACTATTGTGTTGGGGTTCACGAGATCCTTGAAAGCAGAGACAGATGGTGTGACTCAGTGTCGCATTCAGTAGTGCTCCTACATCCGAATGCCTTTTTATTCTTTAAAGCTCCTTACTTTAATATTTCGCTGTCAACCCTCATCATTCCCAGTTGTTTCTCCTCTTTTTTGGAGATAGTGCTGTGAGGTAGCGACCAAAGCCAGAGCTTGGCATACTGAACTGAAGTGATGCTGAGAGCAGATTGGCCAATTCCTACGATACGAAGTGCATGAACTACATCGGTACAGTTGTATAGAGCAATCAACTGTGCATATCACAGTTCAAAAGGCGATCAAGATTGATCTAGGTAATCGGCACACACTCCAACGAATTTGTTTGCCACAAATGATGCCCATTAGTACAAAGCAAAAACGGAAACATTGCATCACGATGATTGCCAACGAATTTGCATGCAAACAAAAGTAGATCACATCAAAAAAAGAAACGACAAAGTGAAAAATCACGACTTACAATTGCAAGACCTAACGTCCCAACTGGAGTGTTTCGGATAGCCGGTGGGAATATAGCGCCCGGACGTATTACGCGAGATTCAGACATCGTCATGCGCTGAGTTGAAAGGAAACGGAACCCTGCTTCATTATTAGCGACGACCAACTCAAAATCTGTATGGTTTCCTGGTGTTTGATTGATTATCAATGCTGCTTAAATGTATCAGAAAGCAGGAAAATGCGGTGTCACGAAAATGGTTATTTTGTCCAAACAGCTACCGGTCTGGTAAATTTTGCTCGTTGTGTTCAAAACAGGCGCCGGAATTTTTAATTATATTGTAGCTATTTTATTTCCATTTTGGATTCCATTTCCCTGATTGTGCCAAAAATTCGATAAGAAATTAGTGACACTAACCTACACAATAGTACGTGTTGAATGATAAATACTCCTTATGGAACCACATACGTACGCGGAAAGCAGATGAAGTCGCAAAAGATAGAGAAAATAGTTCGTTCTCAAGCAGCATTGTCATTTGGAGATTCTATGACTAATTTCTTTGCATTTCGATCAGTTATCATTTGCAAGAACCCGGTACCTATAATCCAAACGGATGCTCCTGATATGACTAGAATTTCTTTTGGCCCACTGGAATCGATGAACAGTGAAAACCAGCCTAGTGCACGTATTGCTACTAAATAAGTG
Organism: Fasciolopsis buskii; assembly: GCA_008360955.1. Taxonomy (NCBI): domain Eukaryota; kingdom Metazoa; phylum Platyhelminthes; class Trematoda; order Plagiorchiida; family Fasciolidae; genus Fasciolopsis; species Fasciolopsis buskii. The sequence continues at coordinate 36,814 of LUCM01009410.1, forward strand.
GATATCATTGACTACTTATAAGCTATTGGTAGCCTAATTTCAAATGTGACAATTCGTCGATATGCAACCGCCCGCTTGTTAGCCTGACTGGACATGATTCACGTTGCATCACTGGGTATGTGCCCTTTTATTCCAAATGTTCTGCAACACTTTTGAGCACTCACGTAACCTACAGCAACATTATCCTACGCACAATAGTCCCTACTGATCGGCGGTCGTTTACCTCACTACACAAAGCAATCACAATTCAAAACGCTACATGATAGTTCTTTGCTGAGCCTCTCTCGGCTGGGACATTTGACTGAGTACCCTAATATCATATAAAACAATATCGTGGAATAACTAAAAAACTGGGTTTGTGGAGACGCCATATGAATAACGTCTTCTGAACTTCTGCTGGGTGGCGAAGTATACCGATACCGGGGCCCACAATCTAGAGGAGTTAAACAGCGATTTGGTCGCAAAAATCCCAATAAATACCGCCGGAGTCTCTAGTCTACATATAAAATTCATAGATTTATGTTAAACTGATAAGCGCGCATCTTTAAGGTCTAAGTAATGTTGGAAATCCAGTGCGGCAAAGTAGGGAGGCCGGGTGAACACCGAATGAATCAGCACGTAGTATTCATTGTTGAACTTCGATCGCTTGACTGGATTACAGACAAAAGTCGACATGCCACTCACGCGTGATATTGATAAGCACCGGAAAACGAATTATTAATTTTGTCAGCCAGAATGACAGTTAGTCCAGCACCTAACCGGTGATCAAACAGCGTGATGATTAATGTCACCCAATTCTGTACAAAGATCCAGTACTATCGGAGTCATGCCTGGGGAGAAAAACACAAAAGAGAAAACAAGAAATGTCTTTGTATAGGGTTTAAAACGTATTAGTTTTCCTACAATGGTTATTCACGTCACCGACTGCCGAAGTTGGTCTATGGCTGAGACATTGTCCGGCTATCCAGGTATTTCCGGCCAATGGCCTCCCACCAATGTGTTCTGATTGGCCCGCTTGCAATCGTGGAATCTGCCAGACTGATCATAGCTTTCGTTATTCATGAACTGCGTGTGACCTTATGACATAGGTTAAGCGGACTAGAAGCAAAAAGAGTGATATCATAACCCAAACTAAAGACAGTCAGCTCAATCGAACGGTACCACTCAGCGTCAGTGTGTATGTATGTATGTATGTATGTATGTATGTGTGCGACAAAATACGTCATTTGAATTATTCGAGGACGAACAATCCGTGAATGAACAGAGAATGATGTGACACAGCGATAGAATAGCACGTTAACGTTTAACCACTTAGATTATGGGTAAAACCATATGTAAAGCCAGAGACAGGTATATTTCAACATTCTAATTCGATATATGTGGCATAATTTCGGTCACTGCAATTTTAATGCTCGTCCATTTAAGTATCATCCATTTCACCCTCATAATCTAAATTCCCCTCATTTCTTCAATCTGATATAACCAGTTGAAAAAGGGCTGCAAAATTCCCAAGTTCTTCCGACTGTTTGGAACAAAACATAAAATATGTAGGTCTATTTTAAACCACTCACTCCAGATTCATCTCCATCGGATCGATCTATGTTCACGTCGAACAAGTGTACCTTGTCATACACACCAACCACCTGCCCCGTTGCATCAATAACCACGTGGGTATTGCATATCCGTCCATCCTCACCATCGTCAAACTAAGAGAAGAAAACGTAGAGCCAAGAGGTTGATAGTTCAACTTATTTATGACATGTATCAATAGGATTTAACTAATGTGCACCACAAAGGCGAAAATCCACTTCAATGAAATTACTCACCATGTGATGTGAATGCTCAACTTGTCCTTAAGAAACCGTAAGATCCTTCCACAACTGTTTCCTTGTTAGGAATCATCAGCAATGCATACCCATCGCCCAGAAACGGGATGCAAACACGGGATAAACGATCGTGAGTCGAACGCATGAGCTATTACGCTACCGAACAGGCTCTCAACGGTTTGCTGAACTTCACCCTATAGTGTTACAACTATCCATTACTGATGTGCAAGGATATGGGCCGCTGGCGCAGAGCAATCGGCCCGTACTGATGAGTATCATCTCTGCAGGCAGCCTGAGTACGAAGATGCTGGATACGCACTGTCGAGCATTCCTAACAAGGATGAAACAGCCGGAGTGCTTTCATAGTTTCTTAACGGCGAATTGAGTATCGTATGATAGATAATTTCATGAATCATACAAACTACTATTAACATTCACCAAAATCTATCTTGACAAGCAGCAACATTCGAAAGCATCGGAACAAAATGACTAATATATTCTTCGTTTCTTGGCCACTAATCACTTAATATATCACAGCAGAATAGCCTGTGAAAATCCAAGCAAAAAATGAACACAAAAAGCGGCGAACTTCAGGGTAAGAAAGTTGTTTACATTCGAGGCATTCAAGTTGGGAAAAAGCTACGGAATTACGAGTGACATCGTAAATGCGCTGCAGCACCACGGTCAATAGGATCAAGGGTCTTTTGCCGTGCAACGATCTGTAACCAACCTCGTCAGTTTGTTTTTTTACGCCTCAGCTAGCTCATATAAAGGATCTTCAACGTGGCAATCAACATAACAGACATCTGACAACACAGAGGGTGTTGAACCTGAAAGGCTTCAACGGCAGATCAATAAATGTGCCTCTATTCAGGCATCATCATCATCATCGTTCAGCGTTAAATAGCAAGGCAATCCCCACTGACCGCTGCCTTTCCCCAGAGTTACACGTTCTTATAAAGAGTGAATATCCAAGGCGAACAGAGAGTGGACCCAAGCAGGCGGGAAAAAATAAGAATGCTCCACTAGCCAAAGCACGGAACATAATCTGGCTGTACAAGCGCACGCTTTCAATCATTCTGATTCGATAGAAAATGACAGCACGATCGCCACTGTTCACAGTTCACTGCCATATCCTTAAGTGTTTCCAACCAGCAAATCGACGAGTCTTTCGGACCCCAACCACGAAGACGCGAGACACCTACTTTACCTAAGTTCGCTGTACATTTTCTCATTCCACGTTGCCACGTCATCTGTTGGCCTCCACAAGGCTTCTTCCATTCCTTAGGAGGAACACAAAACAGGGGACGGTATGGTAAACGAGTATTCGCCATACGCAGCACGTGACCCAACCAGCGTAGTCTACGAAGTTTCATAGGATGAAATAGGCTATTCTCAGAAGTGGCACTCAGTACCAGATTCCTAACCTCAATATTGCTCACCGGTCACTCCATCCAATCCTAGCCATACTACGTAAACATCGGTGATGGAAAACCTCCAACCGACGAACATCTGTCACACGCATACTCCACGTCTCGCAACCGTACAACAGAACTGAACGCATCGCGGCACATGAGGTTTGCTAAAGTCACCTAGTTTGAAAAGAACTGAGAGAAGTCCGTCGAGACCGGCTGCTATTTCCCTCTTCAGAAGTCCAATAATCGACTCTACTTCAACTTCCTTTGGGGGTCAATAAGCACCTCAACTGCAGACGTCGGCCTAAATACGTTAGCGTGTGGCCAGCTAAACTGATTCTTGAAATGCTCTGCCAAACGGTCCAGGCTTTGCTGTCTATGATGAATGAGCTCTCCATTCCTATCGCACACTACTTCGATAACCGCAGTTCGCCGCCCATTGATGTCGCGTATAAGCTTAAACAGTCTTTGACCGTTACCTGAAGCGGCCGCTTTATCCATCTCTTCGGTTACATTAACCCACCAGTTTTCGCGCTCCACCATAAGACACGAGCACGCATTCATGTACCCGTCGACACACGCCAGACTTTAAACGAGCTTACTGCCCCAGTGCTGTCGGAGTACTGATCTGTCGAGGGCGGTATTGATTACGTTTGTCTGTTCCGTCAGACATCTACTGACCTCACAGTACGCTAGCCTGACCTTTATTTTGGTTGGTTGAACGGTTGGCATTTTGTTGGACTGTACAGGAGACCTATTAGCTGTGCTCCGTTCACATGACAATCGAACTGTGCTGAACTGGGCCGATGCGCGATAGCCGTTCGCCTCACTGCTTCTGACTGATTACTGTTCATCCGTTAGGTGCTATGCCTGCGTGTCGATTGTTCGCTTCATTTTTAGTTTTTATTAATCTGTCGCGTTTTAGTACCAGTTACAATCGTTCCAAATACTACTGACTGTTCAATAAAAGTTGTTCTGCGTCTGGTATCGACCTGTTGCCGCCTGAAACCTGAGGTGTAACCTGGAGAACTTGGGGATTCTACAGAAGGTGTTTCGTAACAGGGCGTAGTTAGAAATTAGAAAAGTAGTTACAGGAATAAGTATGACGCACGGAGCAGTGCAGAAATGCAACTTATAATTTTCAGCTACCCTGCTCCAAATGCATGACACAACTACGTGTCTTATTTATACCGCAGTCGATTGTACTTATAGTCACAATGTAATCAGAACGATAGTCACTGAAACGAGGTATAGAGGTGGCATACATTAGTTGATTCCACTGTTAAACTTTCTTTTAGATTCCTTTTGTGACAACTTGTTAGATGGCAAGCGACGGAATTTACCTTTCAGGTCCCCAATTAAATATGCTTCAAGAACTCAATTCAAATTACATGAAAAGTAGGGCGACTATCGGGAGAAACTCCCCAGAGAACTTGGAGAGTAGCCGGTGGTTGCAGGCGCCAGCACAGCAAAAGATTCGCGATAATCAAGACGGAGACTGCATACCACCCCCGAGGCTCCCAGCCTCCCTCACTGCATATAACCGTCCCTAGATTGAAACCTGCTCTAGCGGAGCGGCTTTGAGTTTGGTACTCCGGAGTGCACCAACGCCTGTAAATAAAAATTATGTAGGTAGAGGCACGCAAAAACATGCATAGTGGTTGTAGGCCGATATCGGTCGGATAATGAAGCTGAAATAGATAATAAACAGGATACACACTGATAGCGATCGTTTCAATCATAAGGACCAAACGCGTGCATAGTGCTGATTGCATCACGGTTAGGGCAATTCAAATGAACGCAACGAGGATGGTTGGGGATATATATGCATATATATATGCATATTTTTAGAGTTGAGAAGGCGTACACTGAGTTAATACGTTTATCGTGCACATATATATGGCGACCTTTATAGTTGGAGCTTAACTGGACGGTATTAATTCGTTCGCTCAGTTGGGCAATTTGAGCTCACATGCCTCGCCACCACCCAGGATGAAATCATCAGTGCTACGGCCTTGTGGCGGGGGTACGACTGACTGAGTAGACCGTAGCTTTCAGATCAAAGAAGGGAGAGGTCATGGGTCTGCGGCAGATACTCCACTGTTCCAAGATTTTCGCAGAGCAAAGATTTGGTTAACACAACCCCGACCGGGACGGGAACCGGTTTGATTCTCACGCATACACCTTTTACGAATAGTAGATAATCGGAGGACGGTAATGCCGGCGAGCAGTTTCGATACAATACTTACCAAACCAATTTCACATGAGGACCTATCAACTTTACTGTAATTTGGCAGTCACCGATTTACAACACTCCTTAGGAATCTGTTCCCTTGCCCAGGTTGATCCCAAATTTTCTTAACTCCGGTGTCAACACAGCCAACGCCCATAAAGGATAGCGACCGACTATCTGGAACAGCTGCTTTTACTTTTTAAAATGACCTATATCTCTCATCACCACCATTTTGGATGGAGGATAAATATCACCTTCATAGGTTTACTTGGAGGCAGGAGTGGAAGGTTCATTGTGGCTAGGGGCCAACTAAACTGCTCTGCCCAGTGCCCCACCCGACGCTCCTGGGAGTAAATCAGCGTGACGTCTGATTCATTAATCAATCCGCGTATGCTCGGCTTCCGTGGACCAGTAATCTTAATAGGTCGGTAAGGGTTTCCACTATTTCCGATAGTCGCAATCTTTTCCATTTCCCATTCCCTACTGCCCTTGGTCTTTTATCAGGTTCTTGGTCATCTGAAGTCTTACGGATTTACGCATCTCATTATATACTGCATCCGGTGAGGCAGATCTGCGAGCATATAACGGCACATGATATCGAGACCTGCGTGGCAGTGTTCGTTGATCGCAGTTTTTTTGACTTGCTCCCACTGTTCGCTCGAACCCTCAGCATTTTGCTGAGACATGGGGTATCAGATTTTAAGGTCAGTCTTAGGGCTCATCGTCTATTGACATAGTAAATGTCGACACATCCTATCCATCTTTTCGCTGTTGGGAAACTAGCATTTTTGCTTCATCAGACTGAGCGGATCTTGCGAGATTCAGTGTCCTTGATGAAGGTTGGATTTAGGACCACAGGCAAAGGCTGTTGCGTCGCCTGCTCGATTTGATCACACATCCCATCATCAATGCTGTTCGTCAGGATTCTCAGCTGGTCTGAAATTCTCTGCTCATGAAAGGTGCAAACAAATGAATTAGATGGGCTTGTCATTTTCATCGGTGGTCATTGCGCTGCAGCAAAAATCGCATCAAAACTAGCTCAAGGTCCGATTCCATGCACGTGGTCCAGTACGATATACAGTCCTGGATAGAACTAAGCCAACGGCAGGTTCTTGATCACGGTCGATCTGACTCAGACTACGCGTCGAATAAGAGTGACATGCCGTCGCATGACGCAAATTGTGTCAAAACTTCATGTTAGAGAAGAAAAAGCAAATGACTCTAAAAAACTAGAGAAGTTTGTCCTCGTTATTCGTTCGCTGAGCCGGCAAGGCAGAGCGCCCACCTAAACAGGGTTCCGATGCATTCAGGTTTCCTAATTGTGCATTAAAATCACCTGATACCACTAAAATGTCAGAGCCTTTGCCCCTGCGAATAAAAGTGACGAATTCATCACAAAACTCGTCTTTTTGCATGTCAGCGCTGCAGTCTTTTGGAGAGTATGCTGAGATGACAAACAAGTTGTGCTTAACAGAGCCCTCCATCCAAACGCCGACCAGCCCCTGCAGTTTTACGGCCCAAAAGCGACTGTTAACCGGATCCGTTCTAAAAGGGCCACTTCAGCCTTCTCACTCAAGACTATTCCTACATCGTTTTGACCCACAGCTTGAACTGCTTCAGCGTCTGAGGTTCGCAAGAAATATTTTGAGGAGACATTGGGCGCAGCTAGTTAAACTACATGACTCGAATCCTGACTTCGTGTTGCACTGATGCTGAAGACATCAATCGAAAGTGAGTCCACTGTCATTTCTAAACACGCCTATTGACCGACCTGCATTAGAGTAACCACAGTGAAGGAACCGAGATTCGGAGGCTAATGTGTTTTTTGGGGGAATGTGGGCTATCAGAATGAAAACCCGTGGCTACACTATTTGACAACAATGAACCATTGCAATTAACGGGAGTGTTATCAGTGGAGGCACTATGGATAGGCAGAGCGCCCAATGAGAGACGTTTGGGGACAGGAGAGAAAGGTTGGGTAAAAGAGAAGGAACTCCGATAAGAAGCATATGTATCATTACCCATCCAGCAGGAAGCGATGAGTAGCGTGGTCCTGATGATTGTGCGCGACGACCGATGCAATATGGGGTTTTCTGTAGACGTATAACTCATAGGGAACGTGGGCTAAATACTGCTGTAGAGTCTAGCGACTAAGAAGGAAAACGATCAGGATTCCCAGCCGCAATATAGCGGGAAGTGGTTGAGCAGAAGCCTATCAGCTTAGATCAATTATCCTTCAATTCAATTTCGCTAATTGCGTTATTCGCTTAAATCACCCTGCAACCTGGAGAACCAGGAGGCTACTTCGTAAGGCCTCTACGCATTGACTTTCCAGTGATGGGTGGATCTTCAGCTTCAGATGGGCCATCTCGGTATAGGTTGTCGGGTCATAGAGCCATGCAAGCCGTCACACGTGCTGTTACAAGTTTCAGTTACTAGCGAACAGGAGATCGGCTTAGTAACTCAAACAGATGCAACATTCGGGCCTCTGACCTTTTTTCGAAAAAAAACAATATACTTGCCCACCACTAATCTGCCACTTGAAAAATCCGAGATCTGAATCACATATCCATCAGTCAGTTTGGCGGAAAACGGAAATTCGCTGTCGCCTGGTTTGTTTCCGTACTAGACCTGTAGTTTTATGCCACTTCGGGTTTCGGATTCACAATGACTGGCTATCCTCCACTATTGCAGCTAGCCCTGGAGACTGTGGGGTATATTTCTTCCGCTGAAGTCGTGTTTTAATCATGTGAAAATTCGAAAAATAATAGTCAGATATATATAGTGATGTAATGGCATGAGTACGAATCACTGAAAACGAGCTTGTTCGCCAACTTGTGTTTTCTCAATAGTCAGTCTCACAAACGGCATGCTGTTTACCTTACGATGTGCTCCACCCAAACTCAACCAAACTTGAAGCTCCTTTGCAAGCGTTTGGTATGCCGAAATGAGTGGACCATTGAGGGATTCAGCAGACTTCAGCGTATCGGTGACAGACATTGCAATGAAATCGAAGCATTCCGGCAGAAACACCATCTACTGAAAGTATTTCCACAAAATTAACTCCACAAACCTTAGCTCCTTTAAAAGCTGCTTCCGAGATCATTGTTTTCGCCTGCTGAAAGTTGTTGTTTTTATCCGCAGAGGACGTCATCTGAATAACTCCGACTTTTGTGCTCATGCTTCTTAGGACTCGTATCTGGCCTGGAGTGAGATGCAAAAAATAACGCAGTGAAGCCATCAAAGGCTGAAAAAGAGTGATATCAGTCGAACTTTACAAGCAAAAGAGGTCATATTTTTGCACTGATAGTTAAAACAAGGCAACGTTTCCCCTAAAAATTGTGAAATAAAGTGTCTTAGATCTCTCAGAGGTTAACACATCTGGAAAACTACGGCTAGATTTGCAACCGCTTTTGTCATTCAAACGAAATGCTAATGCGCATTTTCTGTTGACTTTGTCTGGTTCGAAACTCACAAAGGAAAAGAATTCTCCTTTTATTCCGACTTGTCAATCGACAATGGTTTCTATCTTCCGGCACCGGTCGCCCGTTCACATCAATCCTTGTGGGTCAGAAGACAGACGTGCGTTTATTGGCTTTCTGTGGAATTCAGCAATGGATCAGTCTGCTGTCTAATTCGATCCATCGCTATCAACTGACCTTATGATACAGCGTTTTCGCTGATTATCGATGAAAACAACCCGTGCGATACCATCGCAGTCGTGCTGACCATCGAGCAGGGCAATGAATATGACGATTCATCATCCGTTATCCTTTCAGCGTTGGTTCGCTCACGGACTTTATTTAGAGTTTGCCGCATCCGATAGAGCTATAAGCATATTTCGTCTGTTTCACCTGAAATCACAAACATCAACCTACACCATCGAACAGCAGGGCGAGTTGCCACGTCATGCTACACGTTAGTAGAGAAAAAAAGGTTATGCAGTCAGACGGCGAATAGAGCTATAGAAGCAAGAAAAAAGGACGCCTTAGAAGCCAACACGCGCAATAGGCAGTCTGACTGCACAGTCGCACATTTTTCTAATCATTACACCTCAACAGAAAGTAGTAACGGGACTGTTCATGTGTCACCAGCTAACTGGTTGAGGGGAGAGGATTTTCGGATCCCAACCGCAGAGACGCGACACACCTACATCGTATAATTTTGAAGTCCATTTTCTCATTCGCCCCACGCGCTGCTTCCACTGTGAGATGGTCAAGAAAAACTTGTACTTCACTTAGGTTTTCACTTAGAAACACACCGTCCATATATTCTGAAACAGGCTCCCTGTTTAAGCAAATATCAACGTCATTATTCCGACATAACAACCGTAATAAGCAACGAAGATGCAAATTTGAGAAAATATTAGATCGGCTCCACAAGTGCTTCAGTCCAGTGGATGCTGATGTAGCCTTGAATGTAAGTGACGTCGAATGAATAGATTCTCCGCAATAACGGTGGTAATCGCCTAAAAGTGTGGACAGAAAACTTTTTCCACGTTGTTCAAAGTATTTAATTCCACACATATCGACCAACTTGACTCAGGGTGTCCGAAACAGCGGTAGGAAACCAACCTGTTTGATATCATTAAGGCTCGGGTCAATCAAAAATTATGGTTAAACATTGCCTTTTGTATGCCCAAAAATCTCAAGAAACTTGGGTGATGCGATGTTACTCATATCAACAGCGTACAAGTCAGTTTCAAAGCATGAACATCCACATTATGACAGTTCATGCATCAAGTCAGATTGTGAACTCTCTCTCTCTCTCTCTATATATATATATATATATATATATTCTGAGGCATTCTGCCCTCGTTCCTAAGATTGGCTCAGCCCAACTGACAAAGAATTATCAAAGAATCACAGTTTTGGTTCTTCTGTGGACTCTTCGACGAAGAGCTTCCATGCACACTCCTCATGCTACAGATTCGATTCTGTTAATATATATATATATATATATATATATATATATATTGTATATATATATATATGACATTGGTTTGTTTGCCGAACTGGGCAGTTTGATTGCAGACGTTTCATCACTAGTCGAGGTGACATCGACAGTGCTATAATATATCATAAAGGGTTGACTTAGAAGACCGTATCCAAATGGTCTAACCCACAAGACAGCAAGACGACCTGAGGATCAAGTAAACCACTGGGGGCCGGTGACTGACTGTTCAGTTCATGCGGTTCTCTACCGCTCCAAATTTTAGGGTCGCCCCCCCCTCCGTGTGGCTGGCCGTAGCGGATATGGGGCGTGGCCCTTACACTATACTCATGCATCGGGCATAAAGAAATCGGCTGTGCAAGTCGGGTGGTATTGGTGTTGGGGCGGCCGCAGACTATATGAAAACAAAAGCGAACCCAAACCAAAGCATGGTCTGAGTCCAAGGTTGTGGACGAGAATGATCAGCGGTCCTCAGTTGATCCACGTCACAAATAACAGGTGGAAATGTGGTCAATCTGGGGCAACGCCGTGAAGGTGAAGCGCACCAGATTAGCCTATGTCGCTTTTAAAGGGGAAAACTAACTTTTCAAGTACAGCTTGTGGTCGGAATACACTAGGAGCAGGCCGTCACTGCTCTTGGTGTGATCACCTAGAGTGACAAACAGACCTCGAGTTTGCTGCGCCGTCTTCGCTAAGTGGCCAAGTTCGGTGTTTGAACACCACCGGCAACCACAACATCCGTCGCCTCATAATGACTCAGCATGGTCGGAGGTGAGTGACTCAAATTCCAAGTCGATTTCTGGCCCTGATTGTATCTCGAAATGCTCTCAAGTGACCTGCCCTTCAAACAGCTGCTGTTGAGGAAATCCTACGCAGTTTTCTCGTGGCGGTGTTTCCCCTGAAATGCGAAGACGAAACCGAATGACCCACGCTTTCCATAGTGTTAGCCGGTCTTTGGTAATCAGTCTGGAGGAGTTGATTCTAAGCAACCACAAGCGGCGCAGAACGCGTACACATATAGCGAAAGGATGCAGTGGGCACTCAGGATGTCGAGTCCCATCCGAAAGGCAGTCTGCCACTGATTCTCGGTGGGTTACTTGACCCTCGGGTCGTCCTTCTACCTTGTGGGTTAGATCAATTGGTCGAAGGTTTTGGGCAGGGTCACTAAGTCAACACTACTTCGATTTATTTATCCGGGTAGTACAAAGCCCATAGAGGAATCACGGATCTCGACAGATAGTCAATGACTTGGGAATGGAGAGTGGGAGAACTAGCATGTGTGGTGACCTCTGTACGCAATTTCTTTTACTTTCATCTTCCCCAAGACACCAATGGCACATGATCTGCATTCAGGTTTGTGCGATATATATATATATATATATACCTGCAGAGATAAGGGGTACACGTTTGCTGTGACCTTTTGATGCAAACCAGAACTCAATGCTATATATATATATATATATATATATATATAAATGAGTGAAAATATCTGCAGCTCAGGTTGCATATTTTTAGAGTTGAGAAGGCGTACACACACTCGCAGATATGGAACCACTGTGCACAAACAGGCCATGAGGTCAACATCAATAACGCAAAGGTAGTCAGCCGGGCAATTAGAAATGGGGAGCGACTAATTCTTGAAGCCCTCCACTCGAATAACTCGTTCAATCGGCATGTGGAGATTGACAAACATTACGTCATCTTAACAAGACCCAGATGCAGAATAGAGAGACAAACAGACGGATAGTGCACAAAACCGAACGGAACTAGCGATCCCATTCAATCACTCATTCACGTTTGACAACGAGTCCTAATTTGGATCGAAACGTCACGATAAACGTATTAACTCAGTGTACGCCTTGTTAACTCTCTCTCTCTCTATATATATATATATAACTGAAACCAGCGGGTGTTAGGAAGAACGTCAAACAGTAATGTAGACAAACAGTTGGGATCATATCAAACAGGCGATCCAAATGACAGCAGTTCTAAACCTGACGTCAATGAAAAACTGGATCCTTCAAGAGTCAGAGACTAAGAGAGAAAAAACGCAAGTTGTCGAACTAGAAAATGAATAAAATGCAACGGCATCTACTAAGTCAAATAAAGGCAAGACTTCGGAAGGATCGTAGGACTGGTGAGTCACAGAAGCCGAAAAAATAGAGGTGGCAGTTGCTTCAGGCAGCAGTCAAAGATTATTTAGGTCTTCACGCCACGCCGGCTGGCGGCGCACTTTAATCAGTGATACGAAGTACAGTAAAAACTGAAAGCCCATTAATGGCAGACTGCAGTTTCGACCGTTGGGCAGAATACATCAAGGAACAGTTCAGCTGGTCTTACTCTATTCCATCAAAAATTGCGAATCTTCCGAAATTTTTATTTGACACTGCCCTTAACGGAATCGGAAATACAGCCGAATATTCGACTACTGAGGCGGGAAAAAGTGGCCACTCCCGACGAACTCCATACAGTTCTTTACAAAATGGATGCAGGTGCTGTGACAGAATCGTTTAACTGTACGTTATCCTTTGCGAATAGTTATTTAGTGGTGGTGACTGAGTCCCTTCAGTTGTTCGGCGTCTTCAAAAACATGTCTAGTTAATGGTGGTACTGAGAAACAATAGCATGGCGAACAAGCTCGTTTTCAGTCATTCAAAATCATACCACTGCATAACATTATATATGATTAATGGTTATAAATGAATATATTGTGCGTGTATTCGTGTCCGCACTCTTGGGTCATCTGATTAATAAAGCCGTAATATAGTCGCAGAAATAAGATTTGCCAACAGCACTCCTTCCGTTCGCTACGGTGAGAGATTACCATCAAAACTATCCAATGTCGACCAGCATGCTTGCAAAGGATTTGCCATTATTCTATGTGTAGAGATCTGAAGTCAACGGTTTAGTGCTGCGCGCGTTAGAAACCAAGGCCGATGAGCGAAAAGCTAGTTTATTCATGTTTCCGTATAACAAACTGTCTTTTAGTGATAATGAAAAGCGGTTTCGGAAACGCACTTCATTGCATTGCAGGCCACCTTTGGCGGTTCTTGTGTCATAATTGACAATAAAGAAGAGAGAATTCCAACTTCTACGTGGCAATCGTGAGTACAACAATGTGCTGCTTGTGAGCACACAATGCAGTTGAAACGGGGTCCGTTGTCCGCAGACGAATGGCCCGAGCGGGCAACTTCTGTTTTACGTTAGGATTCGATCTCGCGCAACTATGCGAAAACATCTAGAAATACATAACAGAGATGCCTTAACAAGTAGACTACTTCATGAAGAAGTGGGTTGTTCCCAACGTGGTCCTCACTATCATCGTTCAGCGTTAAATAGCAAGGCAATCCCCACTGACCGCTGCCTTTCCCCAGAGTTACACGTTCTTATAAAGAGTGAATATCCAAGGCGAACAGAGAGTGGACCCAAGCAGGCGGGAAAAAATAAGAATGCTCCACTAGCCAAAGCACGGAACATAATCTGGCTGTACAAGCGCACGCTTTCAATCATTCTGATTCGATAGAAAATGACAGCACGATCGCCACTGTTCACAGTTCACTGCCATATCCTTAAGTGTTTCCAACCAGCAAATCGACGAGTCTTTCGGACCCCAACCACGAAGACGCGAGACACCTACTTTACCTAAGTTCGCTGTACATTTTCTCATTCCACGTTGCCACGTCATCTGTTGGCCTCCACATGGCTTCTTCCATTCAATCGTTCGACAAGCAACTACCAAGGTAAATGAAACGGTCCGCAATCGTTAATTCCTACCCATCCAGTATCAAGTTTGGCATTACTATCGCTCAGTCTTGTAACAGTACTTTGCGCTTTGAAGGTGCAAAGCACATGCCAAACCGAGCAACCGATCTCGACTGTCTATCTAGTACCCGTTGTGCATGGTCCGCGGATTCGAACAGGCACACAACGTCGTCTGTGTAATCTAGGTCACACAACTTCCCTTCATTTCACAGTTCGACTTCCCCATCCTGGAGACCTCCTAAAGCATCTTCCTTCACCTCGTCCATGACGAATTGCGATGGGGCACCCTTGTCGAACGTCGCTAGTCGTTTCGAATGAACTTGACAGTTCACCGTATACCCTCACGCAACCGAAGGCAAACCATTCCAGTGCAGAGCACTGAACAGTGCTGTCCGATCGCACCTTTCAAGTCCAAAAAGACTACGATCGTAGGGTGGCGGTGCATGTGGTGCGTTTCCAATAACTACTCAAGAGTGAATATCTGGTCGATGCAACTTCGACCTGGCCGAAATCCAGCCTGCTGTTTGCGGATATTACTCTCGCGAATCGGTATCAAACGACGCAGCATTATTGAAGCTAACATCTTAGTAACTATCGGAATTAAACTAATTCCACGATGATTGCCACAGTCACTACGTGTGCCCTTCTTGAAGATGAGTACAATCAATGACGGATCCAAAGATAACGGAATAAGCTGCTTGTTCTAAATATCATGAAGCAAAGAGGTAGGTGATCTCATCAGAACTTCTCCAACCAGTTTGAAAAGAACTGAGAGAAGTCCGTCGAGACCGGCTGCTATTTCCCTCTTCAGAAGTCCAATAATCGACCCTACTTCAACTTCCTTTGGGGGTCAATAAGCACCTCAGCTGCAGACGTCGGCCTAAATACGTTAGCGTGTGGCCAGCTAAACTGATCCTTCAAGTGCTCAGCCCAACGATCCAGTCTTTCCTGCCTACCATGGCTGAGGTCTCCATTTCTATCGCATGCTACTTCGCTAATTGAAGTTCGCCGCCCACTGTCGTCGCGTATAAGCTTAAACAGTCTTCCACTGTAACGTGAAATGGTTAATTTCATTTCTTCGGCTACCTTAACCCTTCCGTTTTCATGGCCATTCTTAAAGCTTGCCGTCGCTTGACGCTGCAGCTGTTCGCTCACCTTGTTCACCTCTTTGCAGTTAGGGAGCTGGCGTTTTTGCTCTATCAGACCCAGTGACCCTTGCGAGATCCAGTATCTTTGATGAACGCTAGACCTAGGACCACAGGCGAAGTTTTCTGCCAAATGCGTAGCCTACTTGACTTGATTCCACTGCTCGTCTACATTGCTGCCCGTCTCTGTTCTTAGTTTCTCGAACAGTTTCTGCTCACAGCTACTGCGAACAGCCGAATCAGACACGTTCGATGGCCAATCGAGTTTGTGGCCTGCGTCGATGGCCGCCGATCGGAGACAAAAATCGCATTGAAACTAACGCATAATGCGAATCGACGTACGTGGTCCAATACGACGTACAGTGATTGACAGAACCGCGCCGGTGGTGTCCTACTGCAATATGGTCAATCTGATTTAGAATACCTGTCGAGTTGGAGCGCCATGTCGCTGTGCGACGCGAACTGTGTCGGAAATTCGCACCAGACAGAAACAATTTATTGTCTGTATAGAACTGGAGAAGTCTCTGCCGTTATCTGCTCGCTGAGCAGGCAAGGCGCATGGCCCACCTAAACAGGTTCCTAAATTGTGTATTAAAATCGCTCGGTACCGCTACGATATTACAGCCTTTGCCCCTACGAATAAGAGTGACGAATTCACCATAAAACTCATCTTTTTGCATGTCAGCGCTGTAGTCTACTGGGCCATATGCCGAAATGACAAACAAACTGCGCTTAATACTACTATCCTTCCGGACACCGACTGATCCTCATGGCGCACAAGCGACTGTTAACCAGGATCCGTTCTAAAGAGGCCGCTTCAGCCTTCTCATTTAAGACTATTGCTACACCACGTTGACCAACAGCTTGAGCTGCTTCGTCTCCCGAAGTGTGCAGTTAATTGAATTAGTCTACTCAAATCCTGAATTCGTGTTGCACTGATGCAGCGGACATCAGTCGAAAGTGAGTCTACTGTCAGAGCTAAACACACTTATTGGCCAGCCTACACGAGAGTGCGCACATTGGGGAAAGCGAGATTCAGAGGCTGACGAGGCTTGAGAAAATGTAAGCCAGCAGACTGAAAACCACCTACCACACTATCTGACGCTGAACCGTTGCGAGTATCCGGGTGTCATCCTGGGTAGAGAGGGGGGAAACGAGGTCTGATTGGAGACAGAAGAGACTGGTTGAATAAAAGAGAATTTATGCAGTTAGACTATTATGAGCGTATGCTGCCCGGTATCTGCCACTTGGGAGTCAGTGTGGAGTCGATCATTAGATTAGAAACCGACAGCGCAATATCAAGCAACGCAAGCTAATACTGAAGAGCTGACGTGTGGTAAAGGGGAGCCCAGGAGAATCAACAACTGCAACGCCAGTGAGTTACATGATCCCGATGCCCGTTATATGCGAATGCTCTGAAACGGTAAGTCTGCATCGGCCTGGGTACTGTTAGGTCGAGCTCCATCATGGGAGAAATGGTGCTGCGGTGCAATTGGATCGGTTCACTTAATAAACTTATCACCAAAAATAGATTCACGTCATCGCTGATAGTTAGGTGGAACCCATCCCTTAAGCTATCCGTCCGAAAGATGCAGTCAAATCAATGTTCCAAAACGAACCCAAGCCCCTGATCGCGCACACCGCAAAAACTTGGTTTCCTGATGCACACAATCGCGGTTATGGGAGGAGGATAAGAAGGTAAGCGCAAGAACATGGACAGGCTACGTCTTCTTTTAATGAGTTGTTCTGCCAATGAAATATTTGCATCAGACTAATGGTTTGGCGCACCAAAGGAACAGAAATAAAAAGTGACTTATCGTACGTGGTTGAGATCAGTATGGTCGCCTAACGATTGCCGAATATCCTTTCTTCGCTTTTCTAGAACGGGCTGTCACAAGGCCATTCAAACAGCACACTAGGAATTTTGGATTTGTTTCTCACATTAGTGCAAATATGTATACATAAATTTTCCAATCGCTTAAGCGAATGTAAACGAGAAAATAATGGAAAGCGAGGGGGATTATGAATGTGGGTGTCGTCTTCCACTTGTCCATGCTTCCCCATCCGATGCCTGGAATTTCTTCGTAAGCAGTGTAATTATCACGTTGTGAGCCGCCATATTGGATTACGTCGTAAGCAACACGCTTACTAGGTTTCGACTGATGAGTTATACTTTTTTTGTTGTCCATTTCAGATTGCGACGTGCGTTAACTCTATGGCAGAGCATTCTCCCGCGGTCGGAATATTAGTCTCCCAAAACACCGGAATTTAACGAAGTTTTTTGGGAGCGCTACTGGAACTGGTATGGCACTGGAATGTGCGCACTGTGTACGCGTTAATCACAGCGCAAACCTCGACATATCTTCAGACCACTCGGCTAGTCATTCCTGGTACGTAATCCCCGTTTAACTATAAGTGGTTAGCACAAACGGGTCTTATTCGTGCGATCGAATTCAACGAACTTCAGCCCGGTATGTTGACGTGGTTCTGGAACTATATCATATTCCCTTGAAACCTTAAGTCACCTAATCATAAAACCCAGCGGAGTAATGGAAGGCACACTATCCCAAGAAACCATGCTGAGGGACCAAAAATTAAGACCCGACTGGTGTCATACCGGACACATCAAAGAAATAGTTTTCTTTCGTGGTTTTGGAATGTTTTACGACAGAGAGCAAGAGCGGCAGAACCACAACGGACGGCGTGCGGCTTGGGGAAATATGATAGGTTATCTTTTACTCGCCAGATGTATATAAACCGCTTTTCCCTCACACACACTGACTAACGTATGATTGAATAACGCATACCAAGCTTTAAAAATACCCAGAAGTGACTTTATGCATCCCATCCGCCGTGTATAAAAAAACGAGAAGATATATAATACGTCCAAAACAAAGCCATGAGTTGCGCTACAGTTCTAGTTCCAGTTCCAGTTCCAGTTCCAGATCGTCCAGGTTCTTGCACCGAGAGCTCCAAAGATGCTTCGACAAAACGGGGGTGGAGAACCCACTTCAGTTCCTACAAAGGAGGAAATAACTACTGGGTTGCTTTCCTCTCGACCATCTCAATTCTACAATTCACACCTTGTTCTTTCCAACGACAACTGACCATGCATTGTCTGATCTCCCTTTGAAGTCGCGCACTGACGCCACCTTGATCACTTCCTCTGGTAACTTACTCTAGTCATTCACCACTCGTGTGGCAAACGATTTGCTCCCCAACCCGGTGGTTACGTGTTCTCGCACAATCGTTTTCCCATTGCATCCAAGTGTGTCGTTCCCGCTTATTTGGAATAGAGGGCCACGATGACCCCGTCCCTTGGCCAGACCCTTGATGGTCGTGAAGGTCTACAGTGAGTCATCTCTTTATCTACGTCTATCCATGGAGTACAAACCAAGCGCCCTCAGCCTCCGTTCATATCCCATGTGTCTCAAATGTCCAAACCACCGTGTAAAACACGCTGAACCTGTCCCAGCATTTTCCTATCCCTTACCAGATATCATCTCCGTGTATGGACACAGTATTCCAAGTGCGGTCTGACAAATGCCTTGAACGGCGGTAGAAGAACGTCAGGCTTCCTAGATCATACGTTCCTCTGAAGTTGGCATAGCGCACACCATGCCTTCTCGGCCGTATTCTGACATTGCAGACTAGGTTTGAAGTTCGCACTCACGATTATCCCGAGGTTCCTTGCTTGCTGAGTTTGTTCCTTCGCGACCTCATGTCCAAGTTTTACGCACGAGCCACTGACATTTGCCCAAGTTCAACGGAAGATCGCGGTCCACCGACCGCTGGTAAAGCTTATCCAGATCCAGATAGTCTCAACGTTTGCTGTCTCTAATAGTTTGATGTCGTCAGCAAACACGAGGCACGGATTTTTCAGTCCACTAGCTGTGTCGTTGACTTACATAAGGGAGGGCGGTGACCCTAAAATGGACCCTTGTAGCACTCCGCCTTATCGTGACCCCCTGTCCGGTAGGTGCCCCTCGACTCGCACTGCAAGATCTACCCTTCAGGCTTTGTTTTCCAGTTATTCACTTTAGCATACACTCTGAAATCCTTCACTTTCTGGTCCAGAAGCCTGTTATTCCCGGGAGCAAAAGCCTTCTGAAAGTCCAGATAGCAGACTTCTATCCTTTCGCCCCTGTCAGTTTACTTGTTACCTTGTCCAGGACGCTTATGTGGTTGGTCATATAGGAAAGTTTGTGCCTTAATCCAGGCTGCTTTGTCATCGTTAACTGGTTAGCCCTTAGGTGATTGACTATCATCGTGAAGGACTGTTTCAAGGGTTATTAGCATGATGGATGTCAGTCTCAGCGGTCTGTGGCTACTACAGATGTCTCCGTCCTCGCTTTTATGCACTGTTATGACTGTAGACGTCAACCTGTCTGCGGGGAGCCGCCCTTCGCCCAGTGACGCATCAAAAAGCTGGGTGTAATATTTCACCAGGACCTCCGCCGTCGGCTTTACTATCGCTGGGTGTTTCCCATCTGGCCCAGCTACTTTCGACACGTCCATTTTTGGGCTGTCCTACATTTCTTCCTGCCCGATCGCTTCGTCCGGCAACTCCACCACAAGGGTGACGGGACCTGACGTTTGTCCCTGTCCCTTTCTCCAGCCTTTATACTGCCTGGAAAAATTACAAGTCTAGCAGTCTACTTTTGTCCATCCCTAACATTGTGCCTTATTTCGCTGGAACTACCAGTTCATGCGTAGCCAGACGCATGCGGATTACCGCCTGACTGCTCCCACTTAAGGTTTCCTACGCCGTTTCGCTGTGTCTTTATCATTTCCTGGACTGGAAGTGCTTTGTTGAAACTCCACCGACTCGCTCCAGTGACGTGTTGAACTATTCCATTTATTGAGAAAACAAGTTGTTTTCTCAATGTGCTCAGTGGTAATTTTCAAGGAATATTCCATTTATGTGCACGAATTCCAGCATTTTGCGCTTGAAATTCTTCTGGAGTTGTTTTATAGACCCAGTAAATCTCGGGGCGTTAGAATCCTCAATATGAAAATCTTGTGGGTTTCCTATAACTGCACAGTTCCAGGTGCCCCTCTGGCCTAAAAACCGGGCTTTTGTACACAACTACGACCGAGGACCTGGAACCATCATTTGCAACGACAACTTCCAGAGCCTGCATACCTGGGGTGCCCAGGTTACGGCCTTCATGCGCATCGTCATTATTAGAAACTTAGATCAACGTCATACTCCTTACTCGTCCATTCATCCTATTGACTCTAAAGAATAATTATTCTCGTGCCCTTAATTCATTGTCTCCCTCCCCCTGCTGCAGCCAGGTCTCAGTGCCAGTCATCACGCCTACATTCAGGTTCCCGAATGGTGACTCCCGCCATTTATTTCCCACACCTGAAGCCGTTTTTGGTTACGCCCATAGCTCCCTTTGCCATTCTTTTGGCCGCCAAACACAGAGGGGTATCAAATAATCGGAACCTACTCCCGAGGCCCGGATCCATTTTTTCGCGTTGCAGTCGAGGGACCCCCGCTCCCCCGCTCCCACGCTTACAGCATCCTCATCCTGGGTCCTCCGGTGAGTGGCATTCATGCGTGTCTGTTCCGGATTTAATTGAACACGTTGCCTCAGCCCAATGCCTCCTCCTAAGTGTTGGCCACACTAGGTGGCCTTTAGTTGACCTCTTCACCCAAATTTGTGCGTTTACGGTTTGGGGGCTTTCAGCCAGGCTGCAATGAATCATGAAGACCTGCACTTGGTATCCCTAGGCTTGATTCTGCCGATAGTTGCATCGATCGGTTCCATGGTAATTTCCTCACTGGTTGTCGTTTTCATTCGATCGGCTGCTTCAAATAACCTGTTCTTATGCCGTTCATGAGCGAACTCAACGAATTTTTGCCGCGGATCTCCTATTCCAGAACAGCCAAATTTTTCCAACCTTCCCAGTCGTACTAACTTCTTAGCGGCTACGTGTTCGGATATTTCCTCAGTTCGAAGCTGATTCACTATACGGCACCTTACCACGGATTCCCTTGCTTCCCCCCATACACATAAAGCCTTGGAATCCCATTGACGGCATTATGATGTCACTAGACTTCTGTGCAGCATTTGGCGCCTGGCTTACCTGTTATAGCGCCTGCTTTGCTTCTCGCAGATTTGCGCGCATTTACGGCTAACTGTCTTCCGAGTCGGTGACATCTTCCTCTTTTTGGGTACTCATGTTTTTTTCCGCGAATTCTTAAACTGTACTTTGACCTCTTTTTCCAGCCTTTGTTCTTCTGGCTCACCTTTGTCTTTTGCCTCACTGCCCTCCCTAAACAAATCTTTCGTTTTGGCACTTCTATTGAGTGTATTCTTCATGATTCCGATTACTTCCGGCCTTTTCTGGTTAACGGAATCTGTGATAGTAGGGTCCTCTTCTGCTGTCAACAAATGTCTTTCTTTCTTTTACAAAGAATGTTTATATATATCCTCTGCTTCCTCTTGTACCCCGCTACAGTTTGAGTCCCCGAATCGAAGCCGCTCTTGTCTTCTGCCTCCTCAAGTTTTGTCGCCGTGCTTCACGATTACCACTTGTATAAGCTTTTTTGCGAGCTGGGCAACTTCAGCTCATTTGATACCGTTGGCAGTAAAGCTCGTGGCTGACCTTTCGCAGGGCCCCATACGCACAATGGAACAACCTGTTGCATGTTTCACACTGGGCCCCTGATACCACCCTGTCGTTGAGACAAATAGGTTTTCCACATATTCCGTCCCGTCCAAGGCTTCGCTCGGAAACCTCAGCCATCGATTGTAAGCGGTCTTTGGTCAAACGAACCAGAAGCAAATTCTTCAACTGTTGTACACCGCCGCCTAGCTTGGTTTGCAGTGTTCGTTTGGAAGCAAGTGAATATTCTGCCACTTACCTTAGTGTGTACTGTTTTGTGGATCTTTGGGGTTTCCTAGTCTATCCGCGTGCATTCCGGATCCCATGATCTTGTTCTGGCTGGGCTGAGCTACCAGGCCGCGCCGAGGATTTCACAGGCAAATTCTTGGTCAGGCACACCTGAGTGTCCAGAATTCTTTCGATGGTATGCACACCAGGAGCTCAATACCCTTTTTTGGGCTCCCTTCAATTGGCTTCGTTAAAAGGGACAGAAACAGAATACTTCACCTTACTTTGACTGCATGAGATAAAGCGAGTCGCAAGCACTTGCAGTCTGGATCAGGGACGCAGAAAGAACAGTTTAAAGCTTACTAAACTTTGACCCCTAGTTGCCTTTCCTCGAAAAATACCGCACCTCTGTTTTGGTCTAACATCTGCTTAAGCAGAACCGCGTTGTTTATGATTATCAATTCACGAGTCCACCGGTTGCATGTATTTAACCCTGTTAATGAAAAATTGCAACCCAGCTAACAGCCTAGATAATATTTTTGCAGACCTCCTCCATGGCCACGTATACAAGAGTCTACGATTTGTTGAAAAGCCCTTTGAGCTAAGACCCGGTAAGTCAGTTACAATGATAGAGGTCTCCATTAAGTCCCTGCGGTGTTTCCTTCTCTTCAACGAGATCCAGGTTGCGGAGATATTGATCGTATGAATTAACACTCTGAAACTCAATCGTTCTCGTGGCTAATCGCCGCTTTTGTCCAAAATAAGCAGCGCCCTTTTCAAAGAAGGAATACCAAGACTGCACACAGCTTTCCACCTGGGGTTTTGCTATGGCGAATACGAACACCTTCCAATTTCGGCAGAGCAAGGCTGATTTCGGTCCAAGTAATTCACCTCCGGCCTCTTGGGCTGCCGCGGAACCCTGGTCCGTCCTTTTGAATTCTCACGCGATGACCATCTCCGAGTCCTCCGCTTTGCTAACGACTTCCACGGCAGGCAGCACCTAATCATGTGGGCCTGCGAGGCTTTCGGTGTTTCGGGATGGCAAATGACTTTTGCTCTCGTTTACGGGTAAGTCCCACTTGTCAGCCCAGGACAATTCCTGTAGTGCTGCTGAGGTCAGCTCTGCCCGTAGGCCTTACCACATTGACGTCGATGGCGAAGAGAAATCTATGTGATTTTGGGAGGGAGACCAGATTGTTTATGGGAAGTAGGAATAGCAGTGGCCCTAGGGTCGACCTCTGTACAATGCCACTGGTGACTTCGAGCTTCAGTGAGCACCTATTTCCTACTTAGACTTGAAATATTCTCTTGATAATGAACGCCCTCATCCACTGCCATAAATGCCCCCAGATACTAAATGATTTTAGCCTGATTAGGAGTACGGGATAACTTATTGGATCAAAAGAGTTTCCGAATTCAAGATGGCACGCTTTGACCTGTTTGCCCTCTTTAAATGTTCTAGAGACCTCTAGAATTGTACAGGATTTTGGTGGGACAAAATTTATCCTTTGTGAATCTTTGCGGAGTTGGGCAGAGCAGCGAGAGCTTAGCTAGACATTGCGGGTTATGGGCCCGGGTTAACTGCTCCACGATTGCGTAGAACACTTTTAAGGCAGACTGGCTCGAAACTTTCCGTGACAGATCGCGGGCCTTCCCTATCTAGAGCTACAACCGCTGCGCCGATTAAATCCTTCGGTATATCGCTACGGTCTATGCCGGCCCGGAGTGTCACTCGCAAAGGACCAGCAATGATGCAGACTAGTGGCTTGGTGATAGCCGGTTGAATATCACTGGGCCAAGCTGAAGTGTTTTTGTTTAATCTCTCCGGCCAGCCGAGCAGATCTTCCACTATCATCAACAAGTCTCGCATGAACTTCAACGAGGTATCTGGCACCAGGTCCCCCATGGTTATTTCTGTCAATCCTGTGTAGGCTGGCGAACAACTTCGCCACTGAGTCCGCTTTGCCCTGTCCATCCGTAATGTCCTGGTCTCCAACCACTAGCGGAACGACGTCGCCCTCAAGAAATAATTCTAGCTGCCCGCAGGCGTGACACTGTTTGGATATCACTCGACACAGTCCGTTACTTTACGCTCTTACGTGCGTTTTTCACCTCGGATCAGTTTACCTATGCCGATTTTAAGTTTGCTTACTTATGCAGTTTTGCTAATTCTAAAATTTGTTTTATATCTTTCAGCATAAATTCTACCGCCCAATGACTTTTGAGACGGCTACTTTTCACCACAGCGTCATTATTGTGCGATTCCTGCGTCTCAGGGACTCAAATTAATTCTGCAGGGTTTATCGAGATCCCTTGATTATTCTCCATCTTTCCTCCGACTCGGCCCCAACCGTTGTTTCTCAGGTTAATTTTGCTGTCCTAGCTAAGTCAATACTACTGAAGTTGTTTGCTTAGTTCGGGGACCCTGGGTTGCCGTAAGTACAGAGTGATTTTCAATGTTAGTTGGTTGCCCTTGTCTGAAGTGGTTAGAAGGTGGGTTTTCGCAACCTCACTTTCCCGGATTGCAGCTAAAGGGTCCGCCCGTCAAAAGTTCTGTGCCTGGTATTGCCCCTAATTTGTTAATGCATTTTAGTCAAGCGCAATATTTTGAGGCTGCTTAGATCCACTTCACCAAATGCACACCTCTGAAAGGTCTAGTCTGTGTCTGCAAACCGCATTTGATGAAATAACTTGGGTTATTTTAGTTTTCCAACAAAAGCAGTGTTGCACACAGAGCACTCATAACTTTAAACTGCGGGAAATGACGGCGGGCTCAAATTCAGTTGAGCGTGCACAGGACGAAATTTCGGCTTACGGCCAAACTAGTTTGCATTGTCCGTGGATTCCGACACTGTTTATGTTCTTTTGCCTCTGAAGGGCAAAAGATCAGTTGCAGCGCCACCCGAGAAACACTTTTAATCCCCACACCTAAAATTTGCTGTTCCAGCCTTTGGTTAACTGCCGCCGAGAAGACACCCAGAGATCATTTGAATCCATCAGTTTTGCCATTAAACATGTTCTAGTAGCCACTCTCTTAGTACAATCATTATTTCGGAAAAGAAGTTAGTTCTCGGCTGAAGTCCTGCATGATTGCACTGCCGTCTTAGGACGCACCACGCCTGGTATAGAAGAGAACAATTCCTCAGGTTTTACACCCAAGAATCCCTTCATTATCTAGAATGTCTCAACATGATCAACATGCGTACGTCGGCATATAAAATAAAAAA
The DNA here is from genome assembly GCA_008360955.1 of Fasciolopsis buskii. NCBI lineage: Eukaryota > Metazoa > Platyhelminthes > Trematoda > Plagiorchiida > Fasciolidae > Fasciolopsis > Fasciolopsis buskii. The sequence goes on from LUCM01009410.1 coordinate 62,224, forward strand.
TCCCAGGGTCGTGGATTCTTTTTTCTGGTTTTTGAGCCTTTGCCAGCCTTCATCTTGACGTCCAGTTTCTGTACCACTTCTGGGCTATTTGTCTCTTAGTTAGTCCGGCTCCCGGGCTTGAACACGATACTCCAGCTGCAACCTTAAGATAGTTGCGCACAAGGCTTCAAGCCCTTCGGGATTTCTGAAGAATATAACTAAATGTAGCATAAAAATTTCGTCTGTGGCTTTGTTTGCCACCCTTAAGCAACGTTTTGGGGCGTATATTTTGCTCATAACGGCTGTGGTCAGGTGATGGACTTGAGGAACATTTGCGATATCGCCAGTTTTAGTCCCTCTATGCCCCCCGCCTGAAGTCAGGCCATTACATTTGGCCGGGTTAAATGGAAGATCCCACCAGAGTGATCAATATCTGACTAGCTCAAAGTCCTCCTCTAGGTTTACACCCGCTATTATATCATCAGCGTAATGATGTACTGAATGCTCACGCACTATAGAGATAAAGACCCTTTATGGTTAAATGCTTGATTTATCACGAGCAGCGTTATGTGCTTATAATGCTATTTGTGTGAACGTTTTAATTTTCCGCCGTTGCATTCGAGAATATTTACCATCTCGGTTGGCACAGGGTTCGTCGTGCTTCTTGTTTTAATAGTGGTGTTCGGCGTCAAAACGACTATAACCAAATGTGAATTTCTACACAATTAATTATTACTTTTCTGATTCACCTGCCGCATTGATCAATGGTGGCATTCCGTTGTCTGTTGACTTGTGATAAATCAGACTAGCTAGTTAAATTTTGAACGACGGATCTATTGCCGATGCAATCGATCGCTAGGATCTGCAGATAATTGTCAGTTGGTTGATCTGCGTGGGCCTATTCGGAAGAACCTCCAGACTGTCGCTATAGAGACGTCATTTGCTGCACGCACACTTGATAGGTCATTGATAATTATGGGGAGGTTTGTGGCTCTTGATAAGTGACCTTGAGAAACACGACTCAAAAGGTCTGCGGGGCCGTCATGTACCCATCAACGACAAGGCCAAATGCACCTCCCCCAAGAAAAACGTTTGCCCAAGCATTTACCCTCTATGCCATTCATTTTATGATTCAAAAGATATTGGTTAACAGAGTCAAAGCCTTGCTAAACTTCAAGCAGAAGACTTTGACGCGGTGAACGTAGTCTAATTTGCTAACGCCAATTCAGTTCATTTAAGTTTACAGAGGACAGAAGCAAAAGGGATGGTCAAAGATCGTCACAATTATTGTGTTTTGGCAACATTTATTGGATCACAGGACCCATCGGGATCTTAACAACTTCGACTTTGGAAAAGCGCTGAATTGTTGGAGGCACCAAGCCGGTGCACAAATAGGAAAAACGAACTATGGGAAAAACCGGAAATGATATCAGTTGCTGCGGCTGCACTCATGTTCCCAGAACCGGGAACAATGTACTCCACCATAGATGGAGGCCGTTTCAGAGGCCTGGACCGCGTGCAGCAAGCAGCATTCGTGGATAATCTAGTCCGTGCAGCACTAACAGGCTTGCAAAGTTTTGACTCTCGATTCTAAATTGCAATGACTCCTCTATAGCATCAGTTCAGTTCCGTTAAGTTGGCAAGAGGCGGTGGAAGTCCGGTGAACAACCAAGAGTCTAGACCGCCCCATGTGGTGCGCGTGGAAACCAGCCACTGCCATTGAATCACTGCCATTAAATAAGCTCCTCCCGATCCTGCAGGGTGTTTCAGTAGGGGCAAAAGTAGGTGCGTCGAAGTTTCCTCGCCTTCCAAGCAAAAGACAACTATGATGCGCACATTCCATGGAGGAATTTTGCAGGTCCTGGAAAATCCTGGTGCGTCCTAAATCACGGTATAACTAAGACTAACCAAACTTTAACCTCTAGGACCAACTCTTCTAACGTCAAACTCACTGTCCCATGAAACCATTTAGTGTTTTGCTAGCATGCCTCTCCATCCGTCAACCTACTCCGGCAGCCCAATTCTCTGTCAGCCAAGTTCATTCACACGACCCATAACGTTCCACCATTTCTTCTGATTCGTCACTCAGTGGCCTGCTTGAAGAAACTCGCTTTTGCACCACTTGGGCTTTCCAGTATTTTAAAAACATGGATTAGATCACCCACAATCTCCGCTTTTCCAGTGGGAGGGGATCCGGTGTATATGAGCCGTCTCCATATGTATAGCTTTTCTGAATCAGCCGTGCCGGTGAACAACTACTGCACTTTCTCCAGAAAGTCTGCATCCACTTTCAGGAATGTCCCTCAAGCCTGGATACGGTATTCAGGGACGGATGATATATGGCTCCCTGCGGCAGGGTGAACAAGTCCGCTGTCCCACACGATACGGCCAAACTAGGTCTCAAAAGATTATTCAAGCCCTGTGGTCCAGCACTTTCCGCTACCCAGCTCGTTTGACGTCCGTTTTCATCATTGTTAGGAATTTTGTCTTCGTCGGTACCACCGGCTCGTCAAAGTTATTCCATCTGAATATTTGTTTCTTCGCACTAATGGCCATATTCTACCTGTGCCCGTGCTAATACTTTTGATAAATGTTTACCTTACCTTAAAATATGAAACATGGAGTGACGCCCATTGCGGAATTTATTTGTATAAAATGGAAAATGAAGGGGTCCTGGTAGCGACCCCCGGGGCACCCTCTCCTCGACGAGTCCCAATGCGTCACAGTTCTACTTACCTCAGCCTAACCTTGAAAGTCCTATTGCATAATGACCCCTCTAACCATTTGGAAATCCGTCAACCCATTTAAAAACAGCAGCTTTTGGCTAATCGAGTGAAAGGTCTCAGTGAACCCCAGACACTGGACTTTCACAGCTTTCCTTTGTCCAGCTTGGAGACAAGTCCATCCAGAAAACTTATCAGCTTCGAGGAAAAAGACTTCCTTTCCAGGAACCTGTGTTGTACCCTACATACTACAAGGTGTTTTCTAGGTATTCACGCATTTGCTGTCTTTTGCACAGAGTTCCTGTGAGACTTGGAGGTAGGTAGTTCGGCATCTGTGCCCCTGATCCACCATTGTATCCAGAAGCCATTTCTGCTACCTTCAAATCTACAATGCGTGCCTCCTGATCTGACGTGAAAGCCTATGGCTTGCAAACATTTAATAATAATAATAATGGGTATATTTCCCGAAATTCGAGAGTCATGCGTAGGGCAAGATCAAGTTTACACACAGATGGCGCAGCGGAAATCGTAAAACAAAAAAGTAGTCGTGTAGATGTAGTGTCTGTGCTCTCATGAACGTAACCTGCAATGATATGGGGTAATCACGAGTTCTGGGCCCTAAATCAGAGCTAGATAATCCATCGCCGAAACTTTCTGGGGATGACAATGAGTCGCGCACTGCGAGTCAATCCATGTTTAAACGCATCAAAGTGGCGCATCGCCGGCGCATAGTTTAGCTAGGAAGAAATGGTGGGTGTTGTCAAGTGACCGGGCTCATCAAAAAACAGAAGGGTAAAATGGTAAAGGTAAAGATCTATATGGATGTAGTAACGGCATGGAGAATAGTCGAAATCATAAAGAGTGGACGGAGAATGGCAATCAACAACATTCAGTAGTCAAAGTAATGTATAAATTGAAACAGCAGGAAGCCTTCAAGGCTGCATCAGACAATTTACGGGACGAAAATATATATGTGGACAGAGCGACAATGAAGCTTACAAAAATGGTTACTGGACTTACGCGGCCGGGAGCGGATTGTGATATATGGCGGGAAGTAAACGGGTACTTGTAAGATTTACAATATTCAAATACACTTGCCATGGATGACCTGTGTTTTCTTTGTTTGATATTGGAGATTATGGTGTTCTGTGGCGGTACGGGTTTGGAGGTTGGGGGTTGCACGGCACTTCAGTGGTGATAGTAAATGTTTTGACAATCGTGATGGTCCATCTGAGATGAGGCCCCCGGGGTGGTCATTAGCGTGGCTTGGGTTGTCTCAGGGTCGCGCGGCCAGGTACTGAAGCGTCAGATTAGGATAGCAGCTTCATAACGGGGATAGATAACCAGCGCAAACGATGGGGCGGAGCTTTCAGCGATAGTTTGCATTGCATCTGTGGTCATTGGCGAGCTTGGAGAATAGCCGGAGAAAGCGGGGTAGTCTGGAAATTCTTCCAGCTGGTTTTAAGTTGAGTAAACAAAAATCGGAACAGCAATAACAATCAGTTTCTTACGAAGATTACAGGGACCAAATGACTGTCATGAAACAAGCAGGAGGTAGTTTCCGTTGACGGGACCTATGCAACAAGCATCGGCTACTTTCTCCCCATAGAGCATATGTCTCAGTCAGTCCTGTGCTTTATAGTCCTTATTTGAAACGCGTTCCCGTTTATCTTCCGACATCTTCGCAGATGCAGATTACAGTGGTCTGATAGGACGGCCAGCGCAATGGTTAGGGAATAATGTCACCATTTGTTCTGCTTGTGGGACTCTTCTGGACTACGGGCGCGGTGTACATGCTACGGGGAGCCAGTTATAACTGATCATGTAATCTTTCGCCGAAGTTCACTAATCCTAGTTTCCAAGAAAGGACATGACGGAATGGCTCGCGGATGGCAGTGTGGGCTGGATGCTAGGACAGGATTTGTTACGAGAAATCGTAGAAAGAAGAGAAGGGAGAAGCATAAGAATACTGGGATTGGTAATGTGTTTGAACAGCACGACAGTAACTTGTACCACATAGTAGCTTCCGCATTTCCCAAGCCGGGATTTTGGAGCAGGCTGGGTGTGCCCTCTAGCCTTTTTGACTTTTTCGCTTTTACTCTACCAATGTACAGGATGTATATGCATTTCTCGGACGGTACCAAGAAGCATGCCGGTGACATGACTGTGATGTGCAACAAGAACAGTGACGAAAAAGAAAAATGCGTATATCCAAGGGATGGACGATTGATATGATCACAACTTTTATATGATGGGTCATGTTTGATTGACGAAGGCACAAACGGTAACGAATGCCTGCGCGGAAATTCGAGTCATCGGGGACCTCTCCCGAGTGCCGGCTAGCGAATTCAGGTGCACATCCCACGGAACGCAGTAGGCATGCAACAAATCTGAATGATTCGTAAACGACATGAGTGGATCTCTGTGTGATAAAATCCATGACTGCTAGGAGTGAACACGGTCTGAATTTAGAAAAATAAATAACGCCTGGCGAGAAAAGAACGCAAAAACAAAGAAAAGAGCAACCCAGAGGCATTGTCTGTGAAGTTCATAGGCTTTTTTTAAAGTATGCTGAGAGAGCACTCACAGCATGAAATGCCAAGTCTTAAGAGGCAGCTGGAGGTGGCGGTGGGGTACGGCACTAGATAAAAACGTGCAATCATGTTAGGATTTTAGACTCAAATGGAATTTGTTGTGAATAATTGTGATTTCATGATTTTCGATTTGGTCCATTAATAATAATGGCGTATGTTTCCCGATTTGTAAGAGAATTACGCAAGGCATGGTCAAATTTATACAAGGACGTTGCAGGATAAACAAAAAATGGAAAAGACCAGAATGAATATGAATTGTCTGCCACCTTGGATTACTCGGGAGACACACTTGAAATTAGCATCAGACCATGCAACGTAATGCGCAATGCACATGTGTATCAGTAAAATATCAAAACTGAACAAATTGCTTCACAAGATTATAAAACTTTTGTGGGACTAATCGTGAGGGGCGGACTGCGAGTCGTTGCAAGTTTAGTTACACCAACAATACATATCACCGGCGAGAAACTTGGCTGCAGTGCGATGGTGGACGTCAAAATATGGCCGAAAGCACTAAGAAATAAGGGCATTACGTGATGGACAGAAACGTTAAGTTTCGAAGATGTAGAGCAATGAGGATGCGACAACTGAACGGAAACTAATCAAAACCAAAAGGGACGCCATGCAAGATGGATAAAGTTGTCAAACTGAGCAACAATAAAGGGCCAATAAAATGTCGAAGGCGGAGGAGTACTGTCAGGACCATGACAGAATATTTGAAGGGTGGGATTTTGTGGCAAGGTTTGCCCCAAGATAACGTGAAAACCCCAGGACTAGTGATTGCATTCGCATTCGACTGACGGCGAAATGGACGGAGGGGGGCGATCGAGGAGAAAAAGCTTGTGTCCTTTATTACACTACCTATTACCGTTTCCTATGCTGCCATTTTCTGTCCGATGTTTTGGTCCTAGCTGGCATTGCGAGTCGATTAGCTTACGGGGTGCATATGCCGTTTCAGCAGCAGTATCACCCGTGTCTTTGATCAATTGCGAATACCACTCTGGGCATGGGTACCGTTTCCCTGTTAGTCTCGAAAGTGTCGGCAAATCCTTCAAGGGACATTTTTAAGCACCGACAAATACATCAGTAGACTGCAACGACGGAACTGGAAGGCATTTTTTCTTTGTCCCTTGGTTTGTACACTCAAGTCCTGTGATTTTTCCCATACTCCATTCTTAGGAGAACGGAAGTGAGTTCTATGGCTGTGGCCATCTGCGAACCGCAGTAGAAGCTAGGTCTTAAGGACGGCAAACTGGAAGTTTATCAGTACTTCTATTTAGTTGCTGTGTGACGACGGTTCAGTTGGTCATTCAACAGACAATCTGCCGAGTTCGCCTACTTCAAAAGTCATGGTCACATGCAATGACCGCAAACTTATGGAGGATGTTGTTTTAACTAAATGCCTCTTTATACAAAGATCTAAACATGGAGTAAGTGAAGAGAGAATGTCATAAAAATAAATCAGGTTCAGCAGGTGCTAGGATAATGAGAACAGGAAGGCGCATTTTAGTAATCCACGATTGTCGAGATTGGGAATAACAGAGAAGCCATCCACCGAAAGCCCCCAAATAAATGAACACAGTCTGTCATTTATTGTTATCCAAAATGTATACTCCAATGGTTCGAATTTTGATGTCCTTCTGCAGGTCCTCGTTGCAAATAAATCACCTTGCGGCTTTGTGTAACAAATGATGCAGCAGGCGGGATATATCAGCTGTTTCCGTTTTACGATCATCGGTCCTTCTTAAAACCAAGGTAAGGTTTTCTACTTATATATATCTCTACTGCCAAAAATGACCTCCGAGCAGGTAGGCAGAAGGAACATCATACTCAGCAGTTACTTTTGAAGGACTGAGGGTTCGAATGATAACAATGTTCCCCATTTTGGGTCATACGAAGCGGTTGCTATCCATATGGGAATCGTCCGGCTTTCATTTACATGTCATCACATCCGAGGACCGAATGACAGATTGAGAGTGGCTAGGAAGCATACGCCGGGTGAACTTCAGTTTCTGTGCTGATCTTTCAACGAGAGTGACATATGAATGCTGGTGTTCCTGGTGCCAGTTGTTTTCTAGGAATTATCCAGTATGGTTTGTATATTAATTTATTTGGAGTTTACGCCTTTCTCGGACATCCTAAGCAGCCGAAAGGGACATTTACATTGAAGTGATCTCATCTGAAGTAATACCTAGAGAGTGGAGCGCAAATGTGTGGCTCTATACGGCGTACAAGAACCGGTCTTTGGTAACCACAACGGGATTCATTTGCCCGCAGATATTCGGAACTTAAGACTGGTGATTAAGTTTTCATCGTTTCCTTGTGAGTCCGTTTTACGTGTCATAAAACTTTCAGTTACCTCAAAGCATATCCTAGCGGAGAGTTTCTCGACGACCAAATTAACCCCCGGGATAGTCAGATGTTTACAGTTTTCACGAATTTGAACGACGAGGCTGCAACTTGAATCCTCCTCGTACCGCGTTCTTTGGCAAAAATGCCACTGATAGGTGTCCGAACAGCTTTACAGCGGTTCAAGGCCCCCCTTAATCAATATAAATCTTTGATGGAATAGCTTTGAACGTGTTGTCCCTTATCGAACTGGAAAATTTCACCGAAAGTGTGCTGCTTTCTTGGCAAATGCTATCAAACCTTCTGCTGAGGTCGATTACCGATGATGCCCAATGCAGAGGCGAAAAATAATTATTGGATTTTTGTTCCAATTATCCACGAACGAGGGAGAAGTTAATCTTCGTGATCTGTTTATGAAAGTTTATGGCCGTTAACGTTCTTATTCTCAGCTGTTTTTATTTGCTTCTATTGCGGTCGGTCGGAGTTGTATTAAATGGCAAACGGTAATCCGCCTTTCACGTTTGTTGTTGTCTACCTCATCAAGGATGGCAGGGATTTCATGTTAACCAATTCACGGTGGGAATCAACAATAATCTAAAGTAAGTCAAGATGACCTCGACGAATTTAGTCAACATAATCACTGATGAATTTTCCAATGTTTTAGGGGGAAAGACCTAATGAAGGTTGAAAACCTTGTAGCCCGCACATGCAAAAAGAAGTCCCTGGCCTTTTCAGAAATTACATGATATGTTGCAACCGTGAAGCTTAACAGTCACGGCAAACGGAGGATGTAAGGATTACTTATCAGAAAGCTGACTTTGGGAGTTTCTTGAATGGGATTTTTGCTGCCCCCATTCAGGCCGACCCGGAAAGAACGAGCACCATGAGGGCCCCAAACAAGTTAATAACATCACCAAAACTATAAAAGGCCATCCTCACTATCCCGCAGTGGGAAAGCGGTTTACAACCATTTCCACAAGCCGTGTACCCCCACCTCACAACAAGTTAAATATGAAAAGCTGCGCCGCAGGAGAGTTGCACCCTCGTGTTGTAACCCGGTTGCGGGATTACAAAGCTGAAATGTCCAGAAAACCTTCGGTTAAATCTTTAGATATCCAGGATGCGTAGACCTTGAGGCGCGCTGGAGCACCAGTTCTTCGTCAAATAAGGCCAAGCCATCGCCTGATAATTCATCCCAACTGTCCTGCCGATAAGCCAGATACGTTTCCTCCGGAGTATGGTCGCCCACGAACACCTGAATTTTCCGGAACGTCAAAATCTCTCCAGCAAGCTTCTCAATTCCAGTAATCAATTCCACCCAATTATCTCTAGCGCCGTATTGCTCGACGTATGGGAAGAAACAAATCGTAGGGTGAATGCACGTGACGCCTCTCGATTTGGGTTCCACCGCTTTCCGGACACCCAAGGAGTTGGTATGTTTGTGGAGACGATTGTGATGCATTCAGCACATTATACAAACACTTCCCTTTACATCCCAATATCGTGGGAAAGCCTTACCCACGTTTAGGTCTCATGACCTTCGTTTCAAGTTGGTGGTCCCACTGAATAAAACTTTGGAGGACTGCTTTGGTGCTTAATAGGCCATTTTCCATCCCAGACGCGGTATTCTCGTTTGCCATCCTTCAATACCTCCCAGATAAACACCATTTTTCCCCATTTTCCCAAATTATGCATAAGATCTTATCCAAAGGCCACGGAATCCATAAAAGCCAAAGTTGTAGTGTGAACGGTTGCCAGGTTCACACTAGATTTCCGATCCGCAACGTCCCAAGCCCATTCTCGGAACACCAGGAGCCTTCCGTTTCGTGACGGCGAATATTTCACCTGCTGCGCCTTTAGCTGGCATCTTGTGAAAACCTACTTGGATCTAAGCTGAACCTGCTGGAAACCCGGCCTTGGTTGCTACCACGGTGTCATACCACGTACTGTCTTAACATCAGACCTCAACATAATTTGCCACTTGACTTTACTCACGAGGTCACCTACGCCTCAGCTGACATCCCTGCGTAGTAAGCTACTCTCGGCGAAGCTTTTTAAGGGTTGAAAACTATATTCGCTGGCTTTGGTGCAACTTATAGTATTTCCATCGGATTTTGGAGCCCTTTGCTGGTGACAGGTACAAACACATCCAAAACTCCACCCCACTCACAACTCACTTGCCCTATAAAATAAATGGAGAAGGTTAAGATGCTCTTGAAATGCAGGTAAACGAAAGGAGAGACAACAAAATGGTAATAACAATTTGGCGAATTGTTTCCAGGACACCCTTACCAATGGAAAACTCAGGACAGATTAACATATGGTGCCAGTATCCTTCAAAAAAGCCACTGGTCAAAATTAACCTTCGAAACAGATTTTTGCATAAAAAACTAGTCTGGAATGAGTAGCGGTAAACTGTTTCAAAGTGCTATACCGACAGACGTTTGGACAACAGCAATACGCGATGTTCTGCACCTTATGAAAAGGGAACAGTAGGAATAAAATCGAGATCGAAAACCTTGAAGTAGGTCCCGGCGCTGAGGATTGTAAGCCAAGTTGTTCCCCGGCCTGGACTTCTCTGTTTCCAGAGGAGGTTTTCGCGCTTAAAAAGCAATAGCCGAAAAAAGAGAGGTCACCAAACCTGCTAAGTTCTTTAGTTAAGAAAACTGCAAAATTTGATGAATGAAATCTATCCGAAGTCTACTATCTTGTTTTTAGCCAAGGTTTTGATTGGCTCAGCTGTCGATCGCTACCACACAAGTTCAGCACCTTTAAGGTGCCGGGAAGGTACAACAGCGAATGAAGCCTGAGGTACTGTTTTTGACAATCCGCTCGCCTATTTTGTAATCCCTTAAATTAAACGAAAACAACTCGTGTTTAAAGATTTGCGCGGCTAACTCACATACCGCTCTCGTTGAATAGTACGTCTACGCCACATTTTTAAAGGCAACCCTCTGTTTGTCTCGTGAGTCTTGCCGTGAATGCCTGTTCTTGCTGACTAGAATTTGACTTTCGACTATCGTTGTGCTGTTGTATTGGCTGCAAACTTGAGCCTTGTGATTTTGTGCATTTTGATTATTGTTAAATTTGGCACCGTGAAAATATGCTGATCAGCCTCATTTTCATTTTGGACTGACATCAGTTTGTTCGCTCGTTGCTCAAATACTCGATATCAGAACTTTCTTCGAGGAACTGCGTTAGCCACGGGTCGGCCATTTTAATGGTGGTGACGACAATTCTGTGCATTCTGGCACAAAGAGCAGTGCTTTTCGAGAATCCGCCTGGGATCTCTGTTGGTCCTTCTGTACATAGCTGATATAGGGCCGACGGTAAAACTTTCCTGGGACAGCGTAAATTCGTGGGAAATTCGGGGAAGGAATAAGTATAATGATCACCCGCTCATTATTGCTTCGAACAAACTGACAGTATGGCAATCTAGAGCAGCTTCGTTAGATGTCACCAAGAATAATGGTAACCTCAGATATAAGGTGACTGCGCAACTCGAGTGCGTGCAACAGCGCAAGGAGTTTCAAACAGGGCGCACCAAAACCCTTCAGGTTAACATCAGGTAGTAACACTGCATATATTTCTCCACATCCGAGAGACATGCGCAAGGCAAAATCAAATTTACACAAAATGGCGCAGTGGACAAACGGGAAAAAATTCAGTGACTGCGCTCTAGTGAACGTGACCTGCAATGTCTTAGGCTAAACGCGAGTTTTCGAGCTTTTAACTCAAAGCTAGATAATCCTTCAGCAAAAAGATCTGGGACTGACTGAGTCGCGCACTGCAAGGCGATCCATGTTTAAACTTATCAAATGTGCGTACCGCCGGCGCAAAATTTGGCCGGGAATCAATGGTAGACGTTGTCATATGGCCGGATTCCTCAAAAATCAAGAGGAATATGTGGTGAAGATGAAGATCAATTTTGGATGTAATAACGGGATGGAGATGAGTCAAAACCACACTGGGTAGCATGAGTTAGATGAAGGGTTTTAAACCATCGGTTGTAGCTCTCCTTCTTTAACAGTATCCAGGCGTCTCTTGGATTACCTCGAGTAGATTTGCCCCACATTCCTAAATAATGCAACTTTTTCAAGCCAGTTCAGCGGCCAACAAAGAAAACCGTCGAGGTGCAAGTAGCAAAGGACTGTGGGAAGAGGCTGAAAAATGTGGGCTGTTTCAGTAGGAAACCACAGAGGAAAGGGAACATCCTCAAGCCGCTTAAAACGTGTTGTCCGAAGGGATGAATGCGAATGATGTTTGTAAAAATCACATCGATGGTGCCCGTCTACAGATAAGCGATGTAGGCAAGCAAATTCTTCTTTGTCAGTAACGCAGCTGGCAGGTGAAGCTGTTTGGAGAAGAATACTGCCAAATCGCATTAAGTACAATCTTTTAAGACCCATTGTTCAGCTAGAGAACGATAGTGGTTTCACGGTTGCCTGGTTTATTGAATGTGCATTATTTTAACACTGCATGCCAGCGAACGTCGGGATAATAATACTTTCTCGTCTTGCGGATGAGTTAGGTGTTTTCACTTCCGCATATAACGTAGAAAATAGGGTGGGGAGGGGGTAACGGGCGTGGAGATGGATGCCATTCTCTTCATGCCACCCAAATAATTCTAGACGTTCGTTTGGCCCTGGAGTTCATTTCCGTCCTGCGACAGCGGAACTAGGCCAAGTCAGGCCAAGGTAAAGCACTCTGCGTTTAGCGATTATTTGCTTTTGAAGGCGGGCCCGCCTTCTGTATCAGAGATTTATCAAGTTTGAGCTTTTAGGGAACTTCGCCATTGGGACTGACCACCTCTTGAGGCACAATATCGCACGGGTGCACTGTTTTGCGGGTGAAAGAATCTTGGGAACATAAGTCCCGGATGGTGGGTTAGGTGTCTTTTTGGGGTATTTCCTAAGGCTTTCAATGTTTTGGCCTACAAAGAACCGGTCCGCGAGCCCAGAAAAGAATAGTTTGGACATAAGATACAAGTCGATCCTAAAGAGTCCTCGTTATTTGCCGTGAGTGTGGCATTCTGGAAGCGCCATAGGCTAACTTTGTGACTTTTCTCTGCTTGTGCCTCAGTACTTCTTGGTCCTTAATCAGACAGGGGTGCGCAATTTGGCCGCTATACTGAGATGGTGGTCGGAAGGAAGTCCAAGAAATCACGGGAGTATCCGTCATTAGAGCAAGGGAGAAGCTGAGTATTTTCTAGATGAGCACAGGGTATTGAGACTTACGAGCTACATAATGATGATGCGAAGGGGAAAGGAATCCGCAAGGTCGGAAGCCAAGACTCATATCATTGAACACCTTGCATTAAAGCTTCGGTATTTAACCTGAACAGTCGAGCAAGAGCGCTTCCGGAAAACATGTTGACGCATTCATTGCATCCGTGTCAGAAAACAGGAGTGTCTCAAAATGACACCGTGATGTAGTTTAGGCCGAGCGTCTGTTAGTCATCGAAACGGGTAGCCGCAGTGAGTGCACGATCGTCGCCATATGGTTTCCAGCCGAAGCCATCTTTGTCTTAAAACAAATGTAACGGACAGGGCTAAAGACCTTGTGAGGGTCGAACAATACCACTTGCAAGTACAACGTCGAACTCAATTTCAGCAAACGACAGATTTTCTGATGTCAGCCGGCAAAGTCGAACCTTGACCGGTGGTCGCTGGTAACGGTGTGGTGCAAAAGGCGATCAGTTCCCCGAGCTATCCCTTTAGATGATCTAAATGGGTATGGCGACTGGAAAATTATTTAGAATATCATGGACTGTGCCGTCGACTAGGTTTGCATCACTGCGGGCTGATTGGCCCTTATTGTCCGAAAAGGGATAGGTTAACTACAGCCCAAGTGACTCAACGAACAATTCGAAGCGCTGCGGAAAACCGATTTCCAGCACACCGGCCGGCGATAGTAAAGCAGATAGGGATGTGGCGCCTGGACTTGAAGGTTGCTGGTTCGAATCCTTCCATCGCTGTCAACTTTCCCAATGGGCAGTTCGAATAGGCTACGATACCAACAAGGGCCGACCGGCTTGGCCTGAAATCGTTAAGGGCTCAGAAATGGCGGACATGGACTGGTGCAGAACGCCGTCCAGGTTGAGGCCCACCTGCGACACCATCAGGTGTCTGCATGAGTGTTCTGTCTTTAAAAGCAGGCCGTCGAGAATAAGGATGCCTGTCAGAAGATGGGTCTCTATGTCCACCCCGGGCGTTTGCACGATACTGTGGTAAGGGGGTTAGGCCCTACCACCCACAATTATCACAATCTTGTCGGCAAAGAGAATTGCCCTGTCGGACGTAATATTTCAGAAAACCCATTACTATGGGCTGAAGGTTTATTGGAAGTGACTCCAGTCATTCCAGGGCGGCCTTGGGGTGTAGATAAGATATATCATCCGATGGGCAATCCTACGTGACACAAACTGCGACAGCGAAGTTGAAAACTGCACCTCAGAGTCATGCGAGATAGCTGCCACTGGTCTAAATATACTGGGTGAAGCAACATTGGTTGCGTCATACGGTGTCTTTCTCTTTTCCCGACATATTTGGTTGCCGTTACTTATAACGAATGTATGTATGCCATGCAACTGAGATTGGGAAAGATCTCCAGAACTTCACAAGCTTATTTGGTTCATCATGTTTCGAATGATGGCTCGGCAATATAAAGGATGTCTTGAGTGCCACCACCGACATACCTTTTCCCCATTGTGAAACCACTTTTGGAAAATTCCCTCCGAGTACTACGTGCGTCATGGTGCCATGATGCATCACAGGGGCGGAGAAATCAGGACATAAAGATGTCTAGTGGGTGAAGTGCTTAGAAGCAAGGAACTTTGGAAAATACACCTCTAGCAGAAACGGGCAAATCTTGCGTGCGGTAAAAAAATGCAGCAAAAATACGTCAAATAGCCATTAAACTTCAAAGCAGACATCAAGGAAAATGGTGTCCGCAAATGTGAGATTATTTCCAAAGGATCGTCGCTAAATAAACGCTGGACAAAACGGTTCCCTCGAAAGTAAATCACCATTTTCCCGTGTGATTGCATTTAAAATTTAATGAAAAAAAGTGCAAATGACGGGATATTAGTTCTCCTCATTTTTTAGTTCCTTTTGACCTGATGTCTCATCACAAGCGTCCCATGATGGCTGAGATATGCGGTACCACATGCCGCTTCCTGGCTTCGTTCTCCCGTTAGTTTGCCTCACGTTTACAGAAGGTGATTATAAATTGAACTGCTTTCAAGCTTTGTCCGTTTACTAGAGAGGTTACTTCAGGAAAGTAGCCGGTGCTGTACCTTTAATGTTTGAATGGGTGACGTTTTTTAATTCATTAGGAAAGATATGAAATTTCTATCGTCACATGATATAAAAATCGAACATGCCTTTAGGTCGCCCGGCCTCATTAATGCCAAGGAAAAGGTAAAGAGTTCTGCTGTCACCTATACATGGTGCGAAACGCATTCGATGCAAATCTGAGGCAAAGAAAGCAGCACACTTGCGGGCAAATGATATATCCCTAAAATAATTACTTAAATTAAAATAAGATTATAGTATGTAACGGAATGTGGATTTGTTCCTCCAGATAACTTCTTTAATTGAACGTTGACCGCCAAGCGCGGTTGCCATTCGCGCATAACTCAAACACGCTTTGCCCGCAGGCTGCTCTCAAAATATAATCAACCTGCTATCGCTCCCGACTGTTTTTTCCTTGTACCGGTCAAGTGTCAGGGTCGCGAGTATTGCAATCATACCGAGCCGAGTAAGAGTGAAGCACAAGCGGTCACAAAGGTTAAAGGCCGGTAAACGTATTAGGAGATTCGCGGT